>JAKUCM010009021.1:0-20663 GCA_023374145.1 Lepidium sativum | reverse complement strand
TGGTTAAAACACAATTTATCAAAAAAGAAAATCTTTTTAAAACCAAGTGTTTGTGTTCTAGTGGTTTCTACATGAAAAAAGAGTTGCCTTGTTGGCCCATGTGAGAGATCAATTTTTCTCAAGCACGAAATTCACAAGAACTATTCCACTTTGCGAAAACCATAACATGAATTTCTCCACATCCTAAGGAATTATTAAAAGTTGAACCTTCGGCCGACGGATAGTTGGGGCTTTGCCTGGTACCTCCTAGCTAAACAAAACAAAACTCATCTCAATATACACATATTGAACCTATCTTTTTCAATCAAACCTTGCTATCGATCTTTTTTGTTTTTGATTATATAGTTAGTTGTAGATCTGAACTTAAATATGTCATATTGTTGATTGTCGATTGTCGATTTTTGTTTGTTTGGAGAAAACATTATTTCATTTTTGTTTTGATTTTATGTCTACAAAGCATCATAATTCTTGTAAATTTCAGGTTATAAAGGAAAGGCTAATATTGTTCTACCAAAAGCATAATTTTAAGAAGATTGAAGATCTAAGCATGGAAGACTTACTTTATGTCAAAACAAAACTTGAGGATATTCGTGAAAATGTCAACCAACAACGTGAAAAGCTACTAGCTTTAATGTCTCTCTCACATAATGAAAACGATAAGAAGTGAAAGACAAGGACTGCTAGATGTTTCTTTGGTTTGTTCCTTCAAAAATTTTATGAAATAATTTTGGTTCGTTGTAGTTGAAAGAAGTTGTCTCTTTTTCATGTTTTTTTGTCTTTTATTTTCTATGTTTTACAACTTTATTTTGGAAAGTTAATGAATCTTTTCTTTAGGAAGAAATTATATAGTAATTTTTACCTGTTTTTCAATTTAAAATTGATTTTCAATATATGGTACGTATGTCAGACGTGTGGACTTTTATTAAAAATAAAATTTGGGCACATAGCTAGAAATATAAATATACTAAATATACCCAACAATAATAAACAATATTCCTAAATATCATATTGAAGATAAATACAAAAAAGCTTAACTAATTATATATAATTTTTGTTATCATCTTAAACAAAGCAACAAAGTAATGGGATGCATTTGGTCAGCTCACTCATGTTGGAGGTCGAGTTCATCACACACTCCACTACTAACTAGAGTTAGAGGATTAGCCTTTGCACACTCGTATCGATTGTCGAGCACGAGGTCAAATGTGCTACAAACTTAAATCTTACGAGTCATTTTAGTACTAGGGCTAAACTAAAGTCGAATTTCACCGCTCGATGGTAATGGGCTGAGTCAGTTTAAGGTTACCCCGAATTAAGAATTTAAATAGTTTTGGTTGTTCTCAGAAATGAACATCTTAGTTTCTACCTATTCTGTGCAGCAACTGTTTTTTTTGTCATTCCGAGAACAAAAATTTTTTTGCTCATGTTTTGATTGCAAATTACATTTTCTTTGAATCTTGTTCCCTATTTTTATTCGAGTCTATAATTGATGTTGTATACTGTTTATGCTTTTGTTGTTTACCTTATGAGTTATGAGTAGTTCCCAAAGGTGTCTGCTATGCCCATTCCTCAGGAACCCATTTTCTCATCAACCAACGCTTGCTTTACGTGCTGCTTTATTTTACAGTGCTCTATTGTATTGCTACTCTGTTATCACTGTTTGCTTTGTTTATTTTTGTTTGATTTAGTTCATACTCGAGTCTAATTTAGGTCGCTAGACAAATTCACTCTGATTGGCTTGGATTAGAGAAGTTGATTGCATTATGATTGATAGTTAGACCCCTTGTTGATTTGACACCTTTTGTGCTACTTCTACATACTATTACAATAAAATTTGAGAATAGAGTAAAATCATGGTATCAAATATTAAAAAGGATTTTAGAAAGTAAATTTTAAGCTATGAATTAGATTTTGTCGTTCAAATAGCAACCTCTACCTTGATTTATATCTTGGCATCAAGGTTCACCCCTGCGACTTGTAAGCAACTTTAAAAATGAGCTAGTTAGGGCCTAAGACACTTGATTTTCAATTTGTAATTCAAATTTTTAGGACTTTTTCCAATAGCTTTTTAAAAAATTTCTTACGACTTTTGATAGATTATGGATTATGAGCTTCAAAGTATTACCTAAAAATAATTCATTTAAGAGTCCAATTTATCAAAAAGATTTACACATTCAAAATAGGAAATGAATTTTTCTACAAAATGTATAGCTTTCTACTCTATTCAAATCTAAGATTTATAATGGAAGAATTTCCTGAGTTACAAGAGATATAAGAAAACATTGCTAATTACTAACTAAACGGTTTTATCGTGCATGATAATATTTATTATAAAAAATGTTGTTTTTCTCCTGCTTATTCAACAAATTTTATTTTGGAAAGTTAAATAATCTTTTCTTTTGAAAAACTTATTTTGTGTTTTACCCTTTTTCTATTTGTAATTTAACTTGAATTTCTTTCCAATATGTTGTAGTAGCTGCGTATGTATGTATGTCGTGTATGAATTATCGTTTAGAAATACACTTTGCATATATAGATAAAAATCTAGAGATACTAAATAGACCTAATAATAATAGATAATAATCCTAAATTTCATATTTAAGGTATGTACAAAATAAAATTATTTTAAAAAATAACTTTTGCATCGTATTGTACATTATAAATAAGTAATTATCTAAAAATATACGAGAAATAATATTTAAAAAAATTTATGTCTTAAAATAGAGATTCGGTAAAAATGTGGAGTCCAAGTTTCCTAATAGCGATAATTATGATATTACTTAGAAATAAATACATAAAAGATACTTTCAAATATTTTAATGGAGAAATTATATCAATTTTTATGATAATGTGGTTAAACTAAAAAACCCAATCTGCCTATAAAAATGACTATTGAGTAGTCCTACAATAACAAACAACACCACAAAGATCTCTCTAAAGTTAAAGGAAAATGAGTGGTGAAAAGAGTAAGGTGAATCACATAGACGATAACATTGCAAGAGAAAAGGCTTTCGTAAAAGGCCGAGCTGAAATTTTTGAGCATGTTGGTGCACTCGCAAGAGAACATAATGCCAAAGTTGTTGTCTTGCTCAAGCGTATCAAGGATCCTAGGGTTTCGGCAAAGCAAACTAGGATTCTCCAAGCTAAACTCGATCGTTTCTTAGAAAACTTGAAACAAGAGAAAGAACGTAATAAGGTAGGTATCTCATTTTGGACAAAATTTACATGTTTTTTTTTTAAAACACAATTTATCAAAAAAAGAAAATCTTTTTAAAACCAAGTGTTTGTGTTCTAGTGGTTTCTACATGAAAAAGTGTTGCCTTGTTGGCCCATGTGAGAGATCAATTTTTCCCAAGCACGAAATTCACAAGAACTATTCCATTTTGCGAGAACCATTACATGAATTTCTCCACATCCTAAGGAATTATTAAAAGTTAAACCTTTGGCCGACGGATAGTTGGGGCTTTGCCCGGTACCTCCTAGCTAAACAAAAAAAAAATCATCTCAATAGACACATATTGAACCTATCTTTTTCAACCAAACCTTGCTATAGATCTTTTTTGTTTTTGATTATTTAGTTAGTTGTAGATCTGAACTTAAATATGTCATATTGTTGATTGTCGATTGTCGATTTTTGTTTGTTTGAAGAAAACATTATTTCATTTTTGTTTTGATTTTATGTCTACAAAGCATCATATTTCTTTTAAATTTCAAGTTATAAAGGAAAGGCTAATATTGTTCTACCAAAAGCATAATTTTAAGAAGATTAAAGATATAAGCATGGGAGAGTTACTTTATGTCAAAACAAAACCTGAGGATATTCGTGAAATTGTCAACCAACAACGTGAAAAGCTACTTGCTTCAATTTCTCTCTCTCATAATGAAAACGATAAGAAGTGAAAGACAAGGACTGCTATATGTTTCTTTGCTTTGTTCCTTCTAAAATTTAAATTTTGGTTCGTTGTAGTTGAAAGAAGTTGTGTATTTTTCATGTTTTTCATGTTTTTCTGTCTTTTATTTTCTATGTTTTACAACTTTATTTTGGAAAGTTAATGAATCTTTTCTTTTGGAACAAATTATATAGTTTTTCAATTATATGGTACGTATGTCAGATGTGTGAACTTTCATTAAAAATAAATTTTGCGCACATAGATAGAAAATAAAAATACTAAATATACCCAACAATAATAAACAATATTCCTAAATATAAAATTGAAGATAAATACAACAAAGCTTAACTAATTATATATCATTTTGTGATCATCTTAAACAAAGCAACAAAGTAATGGGATGCACTTGGTCAGCTAACTCGTGTTGGAGGTCGAGTCCATCACACACTCGACTGCTAACTCGAGTTAGAGGATGAGCCTGTGCACACTCGTATCGATTGTCGAGCACGAGGTCAAATGTGCTACAAACTTAAACCTTACGAGCCACTTTAGCACTTGGGCTAAACTAATGTCGAATTTCACCGCTGGATGCTAATGGGCCGAGTCACTTCAAGGTTACCCCGAATTCAGAATTTAAATAGTTGTGGTTGTTCTCAGAAATGAACATCTTAGTTTCTACTTATTCTGTGCAACAACCGTTTTTTTTTTGTCATTCCGAGAACAAAACTTTTTTTGCTCATGTTTTGAATGCAAATTATGTTTTCTTTAAATCTTGTTCCCTATTTTTATTCGAGTCTATAATTGATGTTGTATACTGTAATTTATGCTTTTGTTTTTTACCTTATGAGTTATGAGTAGTTCACAAAGGTGTCTGCTATTCCCATTCCTCAGGAACCCATTTTTTCATCAACCAACGCTTGCTTTACGTGCTGCTTTATTTTACAGTGCTCTATTGTACTGCTACTCTGTTTTCACTGTTTGCTTTGTTTATTTTTGTTTGATTTACTTCATGCTCGAGACTAATTTATGTCGCTAGACATATTCACTCTGATTGGCTTAGATTAGAGAAGTTGATTGCATTATGATTGATAGTTACATTCCCAGTTGAGTTGATGGATTTTGTGTTATTTCGGCATACTAGTACAATAAAATTTGACAATAGAGTAATCATAGTATCACATATTAAAAAGGATTTTAGAAAGTAAATTTTAAGCTATAAATTAGACTTTGTCGTTCAAGTAGAAAGATCAACTGTTGACCGTATTATTGTATCTTCCACCCTGAGGTTGCGAAGAATGAATGAAGATAAAAACTGATGTGCTAATGACTTGATTGACTTCACTGAGTCGAAGACTAGCTTCTGAGCTTAAGCGATTTAGCACCAGAAAATCCGTTTCTTGATGCTATTTCCTCGCCTAGAGCTTTACTCCGGTTTGCTCGTTTATCTTGAACGAGCCATTGTTACAGCGTCGTATCAGAGATCGAAGTTAATCTTCTTCTTCTTGCTATCACCGACCCAGGAAGAACCTGAACCTACTCTATATATAGGCTGGTTTTATTTTCTTCCGTTTTTGCACCTTCTTCGGGATATCTCTCTGTTTCTTCTTCGAGTTTCTTGATTAATCATTTGTGGTTTTTTTGTGGGCTTTCTTACTTTAAAACTCGGCCTGTATCATGTGGATCTGGCCCATTTTATTGTAATCAACCTAACAATCCCCCACTTGATTTCAATCAAAATTTTCGATAACATTTATTGATTTGTCTACACGACTTTGAATCAAAATATATACCGTAACAAAGCGCATGATAATTCGTACAACTTTACTTCCTTACAGAGATACAAGTGACTTTACATTGTAACCTTGTTTTCTCATCTCATATATATCCATTAATAGACATTTTTAATCAACTTTTGTCTCTGAGACTTACTTTTCTCAGTATTTGTAAGTCCGACAATAGTTTCTTCAGAGTTTCCTCACTAAGTCTCCTTCTGACAGTTTATGAGTTTGTCAGTGTTCCTTACATTCTCCTTACTTCGCTTTTGACCTTTTGAACCATTGCTCAATTGAATGAGACTGAATGGTAAGGAGCTTTTCAGGTTTGAACAGAACTTGTCGTTACACTAGACCCATTTCCTTGGCAGTTTCATTGACCATACGTCCACACAAAGCTTTGGTAAATGGGTCTGCTATGTTCTTTACCGATCTCACAAACTCAATGGAGACGACACCAGATTCCATGAGACCTCTTAGGACTTTATGTCTCATTCTAATGTGTCTTTTCTTCCCATTGTACAAGTGGTTTCTTGCCACTCCAATAGCAGCTTGTGAATCGCATCTAATCAAGACAGATGAGCTAGGAATATTTACCATTGGAAGGTCAGCAAGAGTATTTCTCAACCAGTCAGCTTCCTGAGCTGCCAATTCCAGAGCTATTAGCTCGGCTTCCATTGTTGACCTTGCTATGCACATCTACTTTCTGGATCTCCAGGACACAGCTCCTCCTGCAAGCATGAATACATATCCACTAGTTGAGTTTATCTCTTCGTTATCAGTCACCCAATTAGCATCACTGTATGCCTCTAATACACAGGTTGTTTTCTTGTATTCTAGATGCCAGTTCTGAGTGGTTTTGAGGTATCTTAGCAGGCGATCAATGGCCTTCCAGTGATCATTGTTCAGACTACTTGTATATCGACTCAAACTGCTAACAGCGTATGCAATGTCTGGTCTTGTGCAGTTCATCAGGTACATCACGCTTCCCAGAATTTTTGCATATTCACTCTGTCTGATACTTTCTCCTCTGTTCTTGCACAAGTGTAGTGAAGAGTCATAGGGTGTTCTAGCTCCAGTTTTATCCCAGTACTCGAATTTCTTGAGGATCTTTTCAATGTAATGCGCCTGTGATAAGCTGAATCCGTCTGCTGTTTTAGTCACCTTGATTCCTAAGATCACATCCACTTCCTTGAGATCTTTCATTTTGAACATGGAGATTAGGAATTCTTTGGTCTTGTTGATAACACTCAGATTGGTGCCAAGGATTAACATGTCGTCCCCGTAGAGGCAGATGATGACATACTCATCTTTGTAGGTTTTGTGGAAGATGCATGTGTCTCCTGAATTGGTTACAAATCCGTCTTTTATCAGGGTTGAACTGAACTTTTCGAACCACTTCTTAGGGGCCTGTTTCAGGCCATACAAGGACTTTTTTAGTTTACAGATTTTCTTCTCTTGTCCCTCTGCTATGTATCCTTCTGGTTGTGTCATGAAGATCTCTTCATCTAGGTCTCCATTTAGAAATGCTGTTTTTACATCCATTTGGTGTACCACCAGATTGTGTGAAGAGGCAATGGCAAGAAGCATTCTTATGGATGCTATCTTTCTGACTGGAGCATACGTATCAAAGAAGTCTATTCCATGCTTTTGAGTATAGCCTTGAGCTACTAACCGAGCCTTGAATTTATCTATAGACCCATCAGCCTTGAGTTTCTTTTTCATTATCCACTTGCATCTCATCGGCTTGCATCCTGTGGATATTTCCACTAGTTCCCACATATGATTGGATATGATGGACTCAAATTCATTATCTAATGCCTCTTTCCAGAAAGTTGCATCTATGGATTTCATAGCCTCTGAGTATGACACTGGCTCTTCTTCCAACAAGAAGGTGAGAACAATCTCCTCATTTAACTCATCTTCATCTGTGATGAAATAGGTTATGAAATATGCACCATAATCCGTATTTGTTCTACTTCTCTTTCCTCTTCTTGGTTATGTAATGATGGTATCTTCCTGAGTTCCTTTGTGTGATCTGGTTTTATATTTGTTGTGTTCTTCCATCTGTGCTGGAACTCGTTTTAATTCATGTGTAATCTCTGGATTTCTTTTGAATGGGAATGTGTTCTCGAAGAACTCTACATCTCTTGATTCTATCACGTGTCTCAGAGACTTACTTTCTTTGTTGAACGTGATGCATCTATATGTCGCACTGTTGCTAGTATACCCTATGAAGATGCTCTCTGTAGTCTTTAAACCGATATTGCTTCTTTTAAAGTCTGGGATTCCTATCTTTGCCAGACATCCCCAAGTTCACAGATATCTTAAGTTTGGTGGGTATCCTTTCCATAGTTTGTATGGTGTGTCTAATGCTTTCTTGTGAGGCACTCGGTTAAGTATGTGGCTTGCGCACAGAACTGCCTCCCCCCATAATTGATCACTCATCCCAGAACTTAGAAGCATTGCGTTCATCATATTCTTGAGAGTTCTATTCTTTCGTTCAACAATCCCGTTCTGCTGTGGAGAGTATGGAGCTGTTGTTTCATGAATGATCCCTTCGGTTGAGCAGTACTCGCTGAATTTCCTTGACATGTATTCACCACCCCTATCTGTTCTTAGTCTTTTCAGTTTTACACTTAGTTGTCTCTCGGATTCATTCTTGAACTTGATAAAGCACTCAAGAGCTTTATCTTTTGTCCTGAGTAAATACACTCTGGAAAAACGTGAGAAGTCATCCACAAATGTAATGTAGTAATTCATCCCACCTCTGCTTGTAGTGTTTTTAAAATCTGCAACATCCGAATGTATTAGTTCAAGCAACACTGAAGAACGGAGTTTTGATTTTTGAATGGAGTTCTGGAATGCTTAGCCTCTGTACAGATTTCACATCTGTTAGAACTGAACTCAATGGAATCTTGAATTAGGTTCATTTGTTTCAATCTTTTCATAGACTTAACATTTAAGTGTCCAAGTCTATAGTGCCAAGAATCAAATCTAGAGACTAAGTACACAGAATCTTTCTCTTTTTTTAAACTTTCAGTTTCCAACACAAACAGATTTCCACAGCGATAAGCTTTTCCTACATAGACATCATGCTTAGTCAACACTAACATTCATGCATCTATTTTTTGTTTTACACCAGCATTCATGATCAAAGCACTAGATATCAGATTCCTACGCATTTCAGGTACAAAGAGAGTTTTAGTCAAGGTAAGGGATCTCCCTGAAGATAGTTTTAGTTCAACTTCTCCGATTCCCTCCACTTTTAGTCCTCTGGCATCCCCCAAGTATACTAATTGATCTTATTTTCTTCTATGTTCTTGAATAGGCTTCTCTGGTTGCAGATGTGTTTAGTACAGCCAGAGTCTACGATCCATTCGACCCTATCTGTGGCAGAAAATACTTCTGTAACTACAGCCACAATGTCTTCGATTAGATGAGCTTCGGTTTATTTATTTTGCCTCAGTGGTTGTTTGCATTCAAATCGTTTATGACAAGTCTTGCCACAGTTCCAGCATTTCAACTTCTTCTTGAATTTGACAGATTGCTGCTGGCTTATTCTTTTCTCTTGATCTTTGGTTTTCCACTTCTCCTTTACCTTTCCCGTGTAGCTTTGTGCAAGATTTGCATCAGGTTTGTAAGAACTAGATTCATGGATTTTATTGTGATACCTCAAGTTAGCCTCCTCAATGAGAATGTCGGAGATCAGTTCATCGAGATTCATTCTCTCTTCTCATGTTTGAGTTTCGATCTGTAGTTACTCCAGGATTGTGGTAGCTTATCGATTAGAACTAGAGCAGCTAGATGATTGTCGATGTTCATTCCCTCAGCTTGTATTCTGGAGACTATAACTTCATAGTCGTGAAGTTGATCAAGCACTGGGATATCATCTCTGATTTTGAAATTAGTCCATTGAGAGGTGATATACTGCTTTTTCCCTTCGTCTTCACCTCCATATTTCTTCTTGAGGTTTGTCCAGATCTCCTTAGCAGAATCGAAGTTGACATATATGTCAAACAACTTCTCTGAAAGATGTCGCAGTATATGTCCTTTGCAAGTACGATTGTGGTCTTCAAAGCACCCATTTCTTTTCGATCTTTTGAGTTCTGATTCCGCAGGATCTATTGAAGCTTTCTTTGAAGAATCTTGAGAGATATCGTTGATATCTATTCCTCCGATTGATTCTTCGTCTTCTAATAAGACATACTCTAGAGTTGTTTCCTGAAAAAAGAACAACAATTCTTCCGACCATCTTCTGCAATTAGCTCCGGTGAGAGGCTGCATTTTGGATAAGTCGGGAACAACGCTGTGTCTAGCCATTCAGTATCTTCTCTTTAGTTAAATCGCTTAAGGTTGTTGATTGTATTCTTGTATCTTGCACCCTGAGGTTGCGAAGAATGAATGAAGATAAAAACCAATGTGCTAATGACTTGATTGACTTCACGGAGGCGAAGACTATCTTCTGAGCTTAAGCGATTTAGCACCGGACAATCCGTTTCTTGATGCTATTTCCTCGCCTAGAGCTTTACTCCGGTTTGCTCGTTTATCTTGAACGAGCCATTGTTACAGCGCCGTATCAGAGATCCAAGTTAATCTTCTTCTTCTTGCTATCACCGACCCAGGAAGAACCTGCACCTACTCTATATATAGGCTGGTTTTATTTTCTTCCGTTTTTGCACCTTCTTCGGGATATCTCTCTGTTTCTTCTTTGAGTTTCTTGATTAATCATTTGTGGTTTTCTTGTGGGATTTCTTACTTTAAACTCGGCCTGTATCATGTGGATCTGGCCCATTTTATTGTAATCAACCTAACAAGATCAACCTTGATTTGTATCCTGGCATCGAGGTTCACCCCTACGACTTGTAAGCAACTTTAAAAGTGAGCTAGTTAGGGCCTAAGACACTTGATTTTCATTCTATAATTTAACTTTTTAGGACTTTTTCCAATAGCCTTTTAAACAATTTCTTATGTCTTTTGATGAGAATGATAAGAATATGGATTTTGAGCTTCAAAGTACTATCGAAAAATAATTCATGTAAGAGTCCAATTTATCAAAAAGATTTACACATTCAAAATAGGAAATTAAATTTTCTACAACATTAAGAGCTTTCTACTCTATTCAAATCTAAGATTTATAATGGAATAATTTTCAGAGTTACAAGAGATATAAGAAAAAATTGCTAATTACTAACTAAACGGTTTTGTCGCGCCTGATAATATTTTTTATAAAAAATGTTGATTTCTCCTGCTTATTCAACAAATTTTATTTTGGAAAGTTAAATAATCTTTTCTTTTGGAAAAATTATTTCGTGTTTTACCTTTTTTCTATTTCTAATTCAACTTGAGTTTCTTTCCAATATGTTGTAGTATCTGCGTATGTATGTATTAAGTGTATGAATTATCGTTTAAAAATACACTTTGCATATATAGTTAAAAATCTAGAGATACTAAATACACTTAATAATAATAGATAATAATCTTAGATTTCATATTTAAGGTATGTACAAAAAAACAATTATTTTAAAATATAACTTTTGCATCATATAGTACGTCATAAATAAGTAATTATCTAAAATTAGACGAGAAATAATATTAAAATATATTTTATGTCTTAAAAGAGAGATTCGGTAAAAATGTGGAGTCCAAGTTTCCTAATAGTGATAATTATGATATGACTTAGGAATAAATACATAAAAGATACCAAATGCCAAAGTTGTTTAGGCAAGTGTATCGAAGATCCTAGTGTTTAGGCAAAGCTAACTAGGATTCTCCAAGCTAAACTCGAAAGAACGTAAAAAGGTAGGTATCTCATTTTGGACATAATTTACTTGTTTTTTTTTTGTTAAAACCAAATTTATCAAAAAAAGCAAATCTTTTTAAACCAAGTGTTTGTATTCTAGTGGTTTCTACGTGAAAAAGGGAGTTGTCTTGTTGGCCCATGTGAGAGATCAATTTTTCTCAAGCACGAAATTCACAAGAACTATTTCACTTTGCGAGAACCATTACATGAATTTCTCTGGATCCAAAGGAATTATTAAAAGTTGAACCACCGCCCTACGGATAGTTGGGGCTTTGCCCGGTACCTCTTAGCTAAGCAAAAAAAACTCATCTTTATATACACATATTGAACCAATATTTTTCAACCAAACCTTGCTATAGATCGTTTTTTGTTTTAGATTATTTAGTTAAATATAGATTTGAACTTAAATATGTCATATTGTTGATAGTCGATTTTTGTTTGTTTGAAGAAAACATTATTTCATTTTTGTTTTGATTTTATGTCTACAAAGCATCATATTTCTTGTAAATTTTAGGTTATAAGGGAAAGGCTAATATTGTTCTACCAAAAGCATAATTTTAAGAAGATTGAATATCTAAGCATGGAAGAGTTATTTTATGTCAAAACAAAACTTGAGGATATTCGTGAAAATGTCAACCAACAACGTGAAAAGCTACTAGCTTCAATGTCTCTCTCACATAATGAAAATGATAAGAAGTGAAAGACAAGGACTGCCAGATGTTTCTTTGCTTTGTTCGTTCAAAAATTTTATGACATAATTTTGGTTCGTTGTAGTTGAAAGAAGTTGTGTATTTTTCATGTTTTTCTGTCTTTTATTTTCTATGTTTTAAAACTTTATTTTGGAAAGTTAATGAATCTTTTCTTTTGGAAGAAATTATATAGTAATTTTACCTGTTTTTCAATTTAAATTTATTTTTCAATATATGGTACGTATGTCAGTATGTCAGACGTGTGGACTCTCATTAAAAATAAATTTTTTGCACATGGATAGAAAAATATTAAAATACTAAATATACCCAACAACAATAAACAATATTCCTAAATATCATAGATAAATACAACAAAGCTGAACTAATTATATATCATTTTTGTGATCATCTTTAACAAAGCAACAAAGTAATGGGATGCACTTGGTCAGCTAACTCGTGTTGGAGGTCGATTTCATCACAGACTTGACTGCTAACTCGAGTTAGAGGATGAGCCTGTGAACACTCGTATCGATTGTCAAGCACGAGGTCGAATGTGCTACAAACTTAAACCTTACAAGCCATTTTAGCACTTGGGCTAAACTAATGTCGAATTTCACCGCTCGATGAACTGCTGCAAATGGTCCGAGTCACTTTAGGGTTACCCCGAATTCAGAATTTAAATAGTTTTGGGTGTTGTCAGAAATGAAAATCTTAGTTTTTACCTATTCTCTGAAACAACCGTTTTCTTTGTCATTCCGTGAACAGAATTTTATTTGCTCATGTTTTGAATGCAAATTACATTTTCTTTGAATCTTGTTCCTTATTTTTATTTGAGTCTGTAATTGATGTTGTATACTGTAATTTATGCTTTTGTTGTTTACCTTATGAGCTATGAGTAGTTCACCTAGGTGTCTGCTATGCTCATTCCTCAGGAACCTATTTTCTCATCAACCAACGCTTGCTTTACCTGCAGCTTTATTTTACAGTGCTCTATTATACTGCTACTCTGTTTTCACTGTTTGCTTTGTTTATTTTGTTTGATTTAGTTTATGCTCGTGTCTAATTTAGGTCACTAGACAAATTCACTCTAATTGGCTTGGATTAGAAAAGTTGATTGCATTATGATTGATAGTTACATTCCCAGTTGAGTTGACGGATTTTGTGTTACTTCGACATACTAGCACAATAAAATTTGACAATAGAGTAAAATCATAGTATCACATATTAAAAAGGATTTTAGAAAGTAAATTTTAAGCTATGAATTAAATTTTTTCGTTCAAGTAGAAACATCAACCTTGATTTGTATCTTGGCATCAACCTTGATTTGTATCTTGGCATCAAGGTTCACCCCTATGACTTGTAAGCAACTTTAAAAGTGAGCTAGTTAGGGCCTAAGACACTTGATTTTCAATTTGTAATTTAACTTTTTAGGACTTTTTCCAATAGCTTTTTAAACAATTTCTTTTGATGAGACTGATGAGAATGTGGATTTTGAGCTTCAAAGTATTACCTAAAAATAATTAATGTAAGAGTCCAATTTATCAAAAAGATTTACACATTCAAAATAGGAAATGAAATTTTCTACAACATATATAGCTTTCTACTCTATTCAAATCTAAGATTTGTAATGGAAGAATTTTATGAATTAAATGAGATATATGAAAAAATTGCTAACTACTAACTAAACAAATTTATCGCGTATGATAATATTTTTTTATAAAAAATATTGTTTTTCTCCTGCTTATTCAAAAAATTTTATTTTGGAAAGTTAAATAATATTTTCTTTTGAAAAAATTATTTCATGTTTTACCTTTTTCTATTTTAATTCAACTTGAATTTCTTTCCAATATGTTGTAGTATCTGTGTATGTATGTATGACATGCATGAATTATTTTTTAAAATACACTTTGCATATATTGATAAAAAATCTAGAGATAATAAATACACCTAATAATAAAAATAGATAATAATCGTAAATTTCAGATTTAAGGTATGTACAAAAAAACAAATTATTTTAAAAAGTAACTTTTTCATCATATAGTACGTCATAAATAAGTAATTATCTACAAATATACGAGGAATAATATTAAAAAAAATATTTTATATCTTAAAAGAGAGATTCAGTTAAAATATGGAGTCCAAGTTTCTAATAGCGATAATTATGATATTACTTAGAAATAAATACATAAAAGATACTTTCAAATAATTTGGTGGGAAAATATATCAATTTTTATGATAATGTGGTTAACCTGAAAAAACCCATTCTACCTATAAAAATGACTATCGAGTAGTCCTACAATAACAAACAACAACACAAAGATCTCTCTAAAGTTAAAAAAAGTGAGTGGTGAAAAGATTAAGGTGAATTACATAGATGATAACATTGCAAGGGAAAAAGCTTTTGTAAAAGGCAAAGCTGAAATTTTTGAGCATGTTGGTGCACTCGCAAGAGAACATAATGCCAAAATTGTTGTCTTGCTCAAGCGTATCGAAGATCCTAGTGTTTCGGCAAAGAAAACTAGGATTCTCCAAGATAGACTCCATCGTTCCTTAGAAGACTTGAAACAAGAGAAAGAACGTAATAAGGTAGGTATCTCATTTTGGACATGATTTACATGTTTTTTTTGGTTAAAACACAATTTATCAAAAAAGAAAATCTTTTTAAAACCAAGTGTTTGTGTTCTAGTGGTTTCTACGTGAAAAAAGAGTTGCCTTGTTGGCCAATGTGAGAGATCAATTTTTCTCAAGCACGAAATTCACAAGAACTATTCCACTTTGCGAGAAGCATTACATGAATTTCTCCACATTCTAAGGAATTATTAAAAGTTGAACCTTCGGCCGACGGATAGTTGGGGCTTTGCCCGGTATCTCCTAGCTAAACAAAAAAAACTCATCTCAATATACACATATTGAACCTATCTTTTTCAACCAAACCTTGCTATAGATCTTTTTTGTTTTTGATTATTTAGTTAGTTGTAGATCTGAACTTAAATATGTCATATTGTTGATTGTCGATTTTCGATTTTTGTTTGTTTGAAGAAAACATTATTTCATTTTTGCTTTGATTTTATGTCTACAAAGCATCATAATTCTTGTAAATTTCAGGTTATAAAGGAAAGGCTAATATTGTTCTACCAAAAGCATAATTTTAAGAAGATTGAAGAGCTAAGAATGGAAGACTTACTTTATGTCAAAACAAAACTTGAGGATATTCGTGAAAATGTCAACCAACAACGTGAAAAGCTACTAGCTTCAATATCTCTCTCAGAAAATGAAAACGATAAGAAGTGAAAGACAAGGACTCCTAGATGTTTCTTTACTTTGTTCCTTCAAAGTTTTATGAAATAATTTTGGTTCGTTGTAGTTGAAAGAAGTTGTGTCTTTTTCATGTTTTCTGTCTTTTATCTTTTATGTTTTACAACTTAATTTTGGAAAGTAATGAATCTTTTCTTTTGGACGAAATTATATAGTAATTTTTTACCTATTTTTCAATTAAATTTTTTTTTTCAATATATGGTACGTATGTCGGATGTGTGGACTTTCAGTAAAAATAAATTTTGCGCAAATAGATAGAAATATAAATATACTAAATATACCCAACAATAATAAACAATATTCCTAAATATCATTTTAAAGATAAATACAACAAAATTTTATATAATTTTTGTGATCATCATAAACAAAGCAACAAAGTAATAGGATGCACTTGGTCAGCTAACTCGGGTTGAAGGTCAAGTCCATCACAAACTTGATTGCTAACTCGAGTTAGAGGATAAACATGTGCACACTCGTATCGATTGTCAAGCACGAGGTCGAATGTGCTACAAACTTAAACCTTACATGCCATTTTAGCACTTGGGCTAAACTAATGTCGAATTTCACCGCTCGATGAACTGCTGATAATGGGCCGAGTCACTTTAGGGTTACCCAAAATTCAGAATTTAAATAGTTTTGGGTGTTGTCAGAAATGAACATCTTAATTTTTACCTATTCTGTGCAACAACCGTTTTCTTTGTCATTCCGAGAACAAATTTTTTTGCTCATGTTTTGAATGCAAATTATGTTTTCTTCTAATCTTGTTCCTTATTTTTATTCGAGTCTATAATTGATGTTGTAAACTGTAATTTATGCTTTTGTTATTTACCTTATGAGTTATGAGTAGTTCACCTAGGTGTCTACTATGCTCATTCTTCATGAACCCATTTTCTCATCAACCAATACTTGCTTTACATGCTACTTTATTTTACAGTGCTTTCTTATATTGTTACTCTATTTTCACTGTTTGCTTTGTTTATTTTTGTTTGATTTAGTTTATGCTCGAATCTAATTTAGGTCGCTAGACAAATTCACTCTGATTGGCTTGGATTAGAGAAGTCGATTGCATTATGATTGATAGTTAGACTCCCAGTTGAATTGACACATTTTGTGCTATTTCGACATACTAGTACAATAAAATTTGACAATAGAGTAAACAATTTCTTATGTCTTTTGATGAGAATGATGAGAATGTGGATTATGAGCTTCAAAGTATTACCTAAAAATAATTCATGTAAGAGTCCAATTTATCAAAACGATTTACACATTCAAAATAGGAAATGAAATTTTCTACATGTATAGCTTACTACTCTATTCAAATCTAAGATTTATAATGGAAGAATTTTCTGAGTTACAAGAGATATAAGAAAAAATTGCTTATTACTAACTAAACGGTTTTATCGTGCCTCATAATATTTTTTTATTAAAAATATTTTTTTTGTCCTTCTTATTCAACAAATTTTATTTTGGAAAGTTACATAATCTTTTCTTTTGAAAAACTTATTTCGTGTTTTACCTTTTTCTATTTGTAATTCATCTTGAATTTATTTCCAACATGTTGTGGTATATGCGCATGTATGTATGACGTGTATGAATTATCGTT
Source organism: Lepidium sativum (assembly GCA_023374145.1). NCBI lineage: Eukaryota > Viridiplantae > Streptophyta > Magnoliopsida > Brassicales > Brassicaceae > Lepidium > Lepidium sativum. The sequence goes on along the minus strand of JAKUCM010009021.1, from coordinate 3,591 downwards.
TAAAAATACACTTTGGATATATAGATAAAAATCTAAAGATACTAAATACACCTAATAATAATAGATAATAATCCCAAATTTTATATTTAAGTATGTACAAAAAAACAATTATTTAAAAAAATAATTTCATATTTAAGTATGTACAAAAAACAATTACTTTAGAAAATATGTTTTGCATCATATAGTATGTCATAAATAAGTAATAATCTAAAAATATACGAGAAATAATATTAAAAAATATTTTATGTCATAATAGAGAGATTCGGTAAAAATGTGGAGTCCAAGTTTCCTAATAGCAATAATTATGATATTACTTAGAAATAAATACATAAAAGATACTTTCAAATATTTTAGTGGAGAAAATATATCAATATTTATGATAATGTGGTTAACCTAAAAATCCAGTATGCCTATAAACATGACTATTGAGTAGTCCTACAATAACAAACAACACCACAAATATCTCTCTAAAGTTAAAAAAATGAGTGGTGAAAAGATTAAGGTGAATTACATAGACAATAACGTTGCAAGGGAAAAGACTTTTGTAAAAAGCCGAGCTGAAATTTTTGAGCATGTTGGTGCACTCGCAAGAGAACATAATGCCAAAGTTGTTGTCTTGCTCAAGCGTATCGAAGATCCTAGAGTTTCGGCAAAGCAAACTAGGATTCTCCAAGCTAGGCTCCATCGTTCCTTAGAAAACTTGAAACAAGAGAAAGAACGTAATAAGGTAGGTATCTCATTTTGGACATGATTTACATGTATTTTTTGGTTTAAACACAATTTATCAAAAAAGAAAATCTTTTTAAAACCAAGTGTTTGTGTTCTAGTGGTTTCTACGTGAAAAAAGAGTTGCCTTGTTGGCCAATGTGAGAGATCAATTTTTCTCAAGCACGAAATTCACAAGAACTATTCCACTTTGCGAGAAGCATTACATGAATTTCTCCACATTCTAAGGAATTATTAAAAGTTGAACCTTCGGCCGACGGATAGTTGGGGCTTTGCCCGGTATCTCCTAGCTAAACAAAAAAAACTCATCTCAATATACACATATTGAACCTATCTTTTTCAACCAAACCTTGCTATAGATCTTTTTTGTTTTTGATTATTTAGTTAGTTGTAGATCTGAACTTAAATATGTCATATTGTTGATTGTCGATTTTCGATTTTTGTTTGTTTGAAGAAAACATTATTTCATTTTTGCTTTGATTTTATGTCTACAAAGCATCATAATTCTTGTAAATTTCAGGTTATAAAGGAAAGGCTAATATTGTTCTACCAAAAGCATAATTTTAAGAAGATTGAAGAGCTAAGAATGGAAGACTTACTTTATGTCAAAACAAAACTTGAGGATATTCGTGAAAATGTCAACCAACAACGTGAAAAGCTACTAGCTTCAATATCTCTCTCAGAAAATGAAAACGATAAGAAGTGAAAGACAAGGACTCCTAGATGTTTCTTTACTTTGTTCCTTCAAAGTTTTATGAAATAATTTTGGTTCGTTGTAGTTGAAAGAAGTTGTGTCTTTTTCATGTTTTCTGTCTTTTATCTTTTATGTTTTACAACTTAATTTTGGAAAGTAATGAATCTTTTCTTTTGGACGAAATTATATAGTAATTTTTTACCTATTTTTCAATTAAATTTTTTTTTTCAATATATGGTACGTATGTCGGATGTGTGGACTTTCAGTAAAAATAAATTTTGCGCAAATAGATAGAAATATAAATATACTAAATATACCCAACAATAATAAACAATATTCCTAAATATCATTTTAAAGATAAATACAACAAAATTTTATATAATTTTTGTGATCATCATAAACAAAGCAACAAAGTAATAGGATGCACTTGGTCAGCTAACTCGGGTTGAAGGTCAAGTCCATCACAAACTTGATTGCTAACTCGAGTTAGAGGATAAACATGTGCACACTCGTATCGATTGTCAAGCACGAGGTCGAATGTGCTACAAACTTAAACCTTACATGCCATTTTAGCACTTGGGCTAAACTAATGTCGAATTTCACCGCTCGATGAACTGCTGATAATGGGCCGAGTCACTTTAGGGTTACCCAAAATTCAGAATTTAAATAGTTTTGGGTGTTGTCAGAAATGAACATCTTAATTTTTACCTATTCTGTGCAACAACCGTTTTCTTTGTCATTCCGAGAACAAATTTTTTTGCTCATGTTTTGAATGCAAATTATGTTTTCTTCTAATCTTGTTCCTTATTTTTATTCGAGTCTATAATTGATGTTGTAAACTGTAATTTATGCTTTTGTTATTTACCTTATGAGTTATGAGTAGTTCACCTAGGTGTCTACTATGCTCATTCTTCATGAACCCATTTTCTCATCAACCAATACTTGCTTTACATGCTACTTTATTTTACAGTGCTTTCTTATATTGTTACTCTATTTTCACTGTTTGCTTTGTTTATTTTTGTTTGATTTAGTTTATGCTCGAATCTAATTTAGGTCGCTAGACAAATTCACTCTGATTGGCTTGGATTAGAGAAGTCGATTGCATTATGATTGATAGTTAGACTCCCAGTTGAATTGACACATTTTGTGCTATTTCGACATACTAGTACAATAAAATTTGACAATAGAGTAAACAATTTCTTATGTCTTTTGATGAGAATGATGAGAATGTGGATTATGAGCTTCAAAGTATTACCTAAAAATAATTCATGTAAGAGTCCAATTTATCAAAACGATTTACACATTCAAAATAGGAAATGAAATTTTCTACATGTATAGCTTACTACTCTATTCAAATCTAAGATTTATAATGGAAGAATTTTCTGAGTTACAAGAGATATAAGAAAAAATTGCTTATTACTAACTAAACGGTTTTATCGTGCCTCATAATATTTTTTTATTAAAAATATTTTTTTTGTCCTTCTTATTCAACAAATTTTATTTTGGAAAGTTACATAATCTTTTCTTTTGAAAAACTTATTTCGTGTTTTACCTTTTTCTATTTGTAATTCATCTTGAATTTATTTCCCAACATGTTGTGGTATATGCGCATGTATGTATGACGTGTATGAATTATCGTTTAAAAATACACTTTGGATATATAGATATAAAATCTAAAGATACTAAATACACCTAATAATAATAGATAATAATCCCAAATTTTATATTTAAGTATGTACAAAAAAAACAATTATTTAAAAAAATAATTTCATATTTAAGTATGTACAAAAAACAATTACTTTAGAAAATATGTTTTGCATCATATTAGTATGTCATAAATAAGTAATAATCTAAAAATATACGAGAAATAATATTAAAAAATATATTTATGTCATAATAGAGAGATTCGGTAAAAATGTGGAGTCCAAGTTTCCTAATAGCAATAAATATTACTTAGAAATAAATACATAAAAGATACTTTCAAATATTTTAGTGGAGAAAATATATCAATATTTATGATAATGTGGTTAACCTAAAAATCCAGTATGCCTATAAACATGACTATTGAGTAGTCCTACAATAACAAACAACACCACAAATATCTCTCTAAAGTTAAAAAAATGAGTGGTGAAAAGATTAAGGTGAATTACATAGACAATAATCTCTCTCTC
>JAKUCM010009020.1:0-12984 GCA_023374145.1 Lepidium sativum | reverse complement strand
AATATGAAATATAATATAGTTTTTTGATTGTATATATGTGGAATCGAACCAACATTCGGAATCGGAGTGAATTGATCTTTCTTGGTAATTATTTTTCTTGCAAAATGATATATCCGATACGCATAGCTTAAAGCCTTAAACAATGTTGCTTTTAATCGAGTTAGTATCTGATTCTTTTGCTTACATGTTTAACTAATCCTCTTATTCCATAATTTATATAAAAATATAAACCAATTTATGATTAGTGAGAGTGTGAGACTAGGTGAGTGTGAAGCTTGCAATTCCCAATCAAAAGTTCAATAAATGCATATACATAGATATAATCATATATATTACAAAGAATATCCCTTAAATTTAGTACAATTCTATCAAAGCTAGACCAAGCATTAAAGATTTATTATGTCATTGCTAATCAAAAATGGTCAACCTTAAGGATCCAAAGAAGAGAAAGTTTATAAATAAAAGAACATCAAAATATAACAAGTTAAGAGAGAATTTAACAACACACTATATAACTCACTAGTAGCAATTGACTGTTTTTTCATCATAATTATAAAAACATCATTATAGTTCTTATTGTTAACTTTTTGTAAAATTTAAAACCGTTTTATAACATCCGTTAAAATCCTGACCTAGCTTGAGCCCAACCATAAGCTTCTTGGCCACTCATTTGTCCTCCTCCTCCACTTCCTCCGCCATTAGAAACAAGATTTCCGGGCATATTATACACCGGAAGTCCTTGGTTTCCATCTCCTCCACCACCACCGCTACTTATCGGAGAACCTCCGCCTCCGAGCTGCCCTGGAACCACTCCTCCGCTTCCTCCTCCTCCTCTTTCCGCAGCCTCTTCTTCCTCCAAAGGCAATCTTTCGTAAGTCGCGTTAGAGAAGGTGGCTGCAATTAGCATCACCGGACCAGCAGCCATTAACGGCCCAACCACACTTCCCCCAACAACCTGACCCTGACCACCGGCTAAATAAATTGTTAAGCCGGTGGATCCTGGTGGAGCTGGTCCTGGTAAAAAAGAGCCAGTTAAAGAAAGAATCTCAAACCTTCCTTGTAAAGCCAATACAGCCGCACCACCAGGAGCCACAGGAACCGTAGTTGAAGAAGGTTGACGGAGAGTAACATTAGCCACCGTGCCGTTACCACTTAAGATACAAATCCCACGTTGACGTCGTCTAGCAAAAGTAGCTAGGGTTTCAATAACATCAGTCCCACTTGCTATCTCCATAACATGACTCTTAAGAGCGTTTGGTGAATCTCGAGTTACAAAGATCGGTGGTTTTGGTTTGTTCTTGGAACCAGCAGGTCGTCCACGAGGTCGGCGCGTGGGAGCTTCCACAGCTCCTTCACGTGGCTCCTGGTCATCACCACTTAAGTTGTCTCTATCATCATCGTTGTTGTTGTTGTTATCAACTTCTTGATGATGATGATGATGATTGTTATGACCTGAATCCATAGCCATGTTCATTGAGATGTGGAGATCTGGTTTTTTTAACTGAGAAGAACTCGGCGGTGTTGTTTCAAGGCCGGAGAGATTCACTTGTCCTGTCCACCATGGATTCGCCATTAAAGCCCTAGATAGAGAAGCTAAATTGATCTGATTAGAAGTGAAACTGTTATGAAGAAGATGAAGAACAGAAAGAAGAAACCTAGAAGAGGAGATTTTTCAGATCTTGATTTGTTTAAACACTTTGAGAAGTTTTTGTGTTGTGTTAGAAACACAAGACAAATTACGAAAGGTTAATTAAAAGAACACGACAAATAATGATATACTAAGCAAGAAAGAGAAAAAGATGTAATGTGAGCTAACTTATAAAATAAGATGAAGCATATATGTAATATTTCTTACATATACGTATAAGCCTCTATACAAAATAAAAATAAAATAAATTCCCCAAACCAATGCTTGAGAGAGACGTAATTATATTTAACAAAAAGTCGTATATTTCAAATATTCTATATCAATATGTATCTACATATGATTAATTAAATTTAAAGGGGAAGGATTACATAAACACAATTTGAACTAGATGGAAAATAACCAAACCGGTGAAAAAATATTAAAATCTTCGTAAACTAGACATCCATGAAGTGATCAAGAAAACAGCAATCAGAAAAACCTTTAAAATCTATTTAAAACTGAAATAAAGATTGTCTCCGATAATAAGAGCACGTAAAAATTTGATAGACTTCTGAAACTAAAGACTAGCTAACTTTGAAATATTAAACTCAAAAGAGAATATTATTACCAACAAAACCAATACTTAAATTGATAAAACTGGTACTCGGATTATAATTAGCTAATATAAATACTATGTTTTCTTGGGAATTTTTATGACAATATTATTGTTATTTTTTATTTAGTTAAATGAGATTGATATTACAAATGGCTCTTACCCTAGTGGCAGGCGGTAAGTTCACATAAGGTATCTCATTTGCACAACTAAGGATCGAGTTTCTCTGCCTACATTATGTAGAAATTTACCGTTGACAAAAAAAAATTGATATTAGACAATTTCTTTCAATTTTCATTTAATAAAAATTAATTAAAAACTATAACGTATTTATAAATAAATAAAATAACGTAGATCCTTAAAACACATACATATACACTTCACCACCGAATTAAGAATATATATTAGATAATTGTATTTTAAATCTGTCATTTAACATTTTTGTTTTTTTAAGTTAGCGTTATAATCGATGTGTGGGGTCGAGCGCCGAGGTTGAACTAATGGGGCGCACGATCGTTTTCCCATTTCAATTATTTTATTTCGAAAGTTGAATCATTAGGTTTTCTTGATTATAAAAATGGAAGTATTAAATTAATATCTGCATAGTGATTCATTGGATAAAAATGTAAACATTTTCACGAATCTTAAACAGCTAATATCTAAAACTAGTTTCATTAACAAAACTTTTTTAGTGTTCAATCATATATATAATACATAGTTTATTCACTCATTATAATCATTATAATGTGGTCAAATAAGCTTAAAAATAATAATATAATTTGCAGAAACAAAATACTATATAGAGTATATGCATACAATAAGTTGATTTCTAACTGAATCCTCCTCAAAATTCCTAACAATATTATATATAGAGTAAATGTAACATTTCGAGATGAACTCGGAAGAAACAACAAATATAATATTTAATTTTTTGACCAAAAACATTTTTCTTTGAGCCGTACGAAATTGAAAATTATTTTTTCTATTTCAAAATAAATAATGTTTTAGATTTTTTTGTTAATATTGAGTCACAAATAGTCACTTCATTAGCCAAATTCTTGCAAATACAAGCGGGAAGACTCGATCCTAGGATGTGCAAGTATGATTGCCTCTTGTGGAGTTACCACATGCCACTAGACTCGATCCTAGGATGTGCAAGTATAATAAGTGACATTTAGCCTAGTGGCATGTGTTAAGTCCACAAAAGGCAATCATACTTATACTTTTTTTTATTTAATTATATTACTTACTTCATTAAATTAACTACAAATTTTAATATTGGAAAATTCTAAGTAATCTTACAGAAGTCGATGACATATGGCTCAGTGGTGTAGTCACTTTACAAGTTCTCAAAAGACCAGAGATCGAACCCTTACCTAGTTTAGTGGGATTTAAAAACAACTAGTCCAAAAATAATCTTACAGGATTGATTAATTATTTTGTATCTTAACAATAAAAATATAGAATATTAATTAATCATTCAATTACTAGTTAATTACTAGTTGTATCAAACGGAGGTTTATCTCTTTTGATTATGCATCAAGATTTCCAATGACTCAACATGGCAAATATTAAACCTGCATACACAAATATTTAATTTATAATATTTCTAAAATCAAGACGAACTTGTAAAAATCCTACTTAGTCTTTTTTACTGTTCTATTCTTTTTGTTTCTACTCAACAACTCTCAACTAAAACATCATTTGTCTATAATATAAGCTAAAATATTGTTTATTGATTAATTTAATCGAGGTCGACAAAACACCAAAGGAGTAGTTGAACTCCTCGGGACTATATCACACACAATAATGAAACAACAAGTAATTAATTATGTAAAATTAACCTCTACACGTTGAATTGCATGATTTGTGTTGAGACTTCTTTATAAAGTTTAACAAGTCTTATCTCTTCTACCACTATATGCAGTACTTTAATTACTTAATACTTTGTTATTGTAAGAGACTAAAAGTTTATGATGTAAAATTTGTCTAAAGTTGAGTTGACAAATCTTAATTTATAGCAAAATTTTTCTAAACAATCTTATAAAGATAATCTGACAAAAAACGTTTCTCAAATTTAGTAAGTATTGCAATATACATTGCGGTTAAGAGCGGCCACATGAAAAAGTACAGTAAATTAGAGATTAACATTTGTTAATACCAAAAATAATAATTTGTTAGGAAAGATCACTTACATATTATAATATGATATTGTTTAACATAACTACAAACCTTATTTTAGAATAAAAATGAGAAAAAACCATTTCAAGCACACAGTGGAAGATACTATTTTTATATATTTCATTTTGTATAATTAAAAGTAGCATGTGCTAATATAAGACCAATAAATATTCATGTTAAAATTTAAAATTATATATATTTTTTAGAAGAAAACAACTTGTATAATTAGTTTAGAGTTAACTGCGAGCAAAAGTATGCTCTAATTACAGAAATAGTTTTTGTTGAGAAAAAAATGAAGCAAATGGTATAATTACAATTATACCATTTTAATTACAAAAGTGTATTCTTATTCTTCTTCTTATCGCCGTCCTCGCCGTCTTTTTTCTCTTCTTCTTTCCTTTTATGGGTTTCTCGATTTCATATGAATGAGTTTGAGACCAGCCATGAAAACATCCAAATATCTCAGAAACCAGCCGTTGAAACCATAATCCCACCGTTGGATCTAAAGACCACTGGGTCACGAAGCTTCCCCCAAAATTTCACTCAGATCGGAACACGTTTGAAGGTTCAAACACTGTTTTGAAAATGACCCAACGAAACATAATACACTAGAATTTCTAACTCCACCAAGCTCAACCAAGATCAGCAAACAGCCATGAAAACATCGAAATATCTCAAAAACCAGCCGTTGAAACCATAATCCCACCGTTAGATCTGAAGAAAACTATGTCACCAAGCTTCCCACAAAATTTCACCCAGATCAGAACAAGTTTAAAGGTTCAAACACTGTCTTGAAAACGACCCGACGAAATATATTACACTAGAATTCAGTTACATGTAGTAGAGTTCATTTTAGTGTAATAGAGTTCAGTTTAGTGTGGTAGAGTTCACCCATAGTGTGGTAGAGTTCACCCATAGTATGGTAGAGTTCAATTTAGTGTGGTAGATTTCACCCATAGTGTGGTAAAGTTCAACCAACGTGTGGTAAAGTTCATCCAATGTGTAGTAGAGTTCAACCAACGTGTAGCAGCAAACATCCAAATATCTCAGAAACCAGCCGTTGAAACTATAAACCCACTGTTGGATCTAAAGACCACAATGTCACAAAGCTTCCTACAAAATTTCACTCAGATCGGAACACGTTTGAAGGTTCAAACACTCTCTTGAAAATGACCCGAAGGAACATAATACACTAGAATTTCTAACTCCACCAAGCTCAATCAAGATTAGCGAACAGCCATGAAAACATCAAAATATCTCAAAAACCAGCCGTTGAAACCATAATCCCATCATTGGATCTGAAGAACTCTGTGTCACGAAGCTTTCCACAAAATTTCACCCAGATCAGAACACGTTAAATGTTCAACACTGTCTTGAAAACGACCCGACGGAATATATTACACTAGAATTTAGTTACATGTAGTAGAGTTCATTTTAGTATAGTAGAATTCAGTTTAGTGTGGTAGTGTTCACCCATAGTGTGGTAGAATTTACCCACAGTGTGGGAGAATTCACCCAAAGTGTGGTAGAGTTCAGCCAAACTCTACCGTTACTGTGGTAGAGTCTATCGCTTACGTGGCAGATTTCATTAGTGGCATTTTCGTAATTATTTTATTTCCTCATTTCAAAAGGACAAAATGATATATATATAAAATTAAAAAAACTATTGTAGTAATTTACAAACATTTGCTATATTTCAATAATTAACCCTTAATTTCGCTAGCAAATCACCCATTAGTTTATCAACAAAAAAAACTATTTGGCCAGTATATGTGTATATTTTTAAAAGGCCCGATGAGTATATTTAATAAAGGCCCAGTGAGTATATTTCATAGCCCAGACGGCTCAGACAAATCGGACTCTTCCCGTGGTGACTGTCTTCTTCTCCGTCGACGAAGCAAAGAGAGAGAGAGGAGTGAGATGGCGGATAATCGATTCGAAGGACTGCCTCCTTCTTCTTCTCCTCAACGGGAAGAGCCACCTATTTCTCCAAAACCAGATGAGTCTAAGAATGAATCTTCCTTTGGTTCTCAAGAGTGCCCTGAAGCGATCAAAGCCGGAAGAATCTGCACCCAATGTTTCAGGTCAGCTTATTTATTAAACATCTCTGGTAATTCTTCTATAGTATCTGAGTTTGATTCGTTTTGGTATACTTTATTGCTTGTTCATTTGGCGTTTCATTGAACCATCTTCTTCTAATTTAACAAAGTAGAAAACTTTCTTGACATCTCTGTTCTAACGTGATGATTAGGGCTGTGAATTTTTTTTATAAAAAAAACCCGATTTGGTATCACATTTAGTCACTGGTTTTCATAGTCGTCTTCTTTCTGATCTGATTTAGTGTTCAAATGACACAGCTCCTCCTGTTCTTAAGAGCGCATTAAAGCGGTCAAAACCAGCAGAAGCTACGCCGAAACAAGAACCAGAAGGTACGTACAATCTAAACCAATTTCGCTACTCTTCACAAGTTAAAATAAGAATGGAACCATCACGTTATGAATTTAAGCATTTAGTGTTCCCTCATGACAAGTTTGTCTTCTTGCAGTTGAGCGTCCTACAAAGCGTCTACAGTTTAAGACATCAACTGATGCATCATAGGAACAAGTGATAGAAGCGATGCAGAAGATAGCATCTCATATTAAGAACCCTTCCAAGTTTTCCAAAGCCTCAAAGCTTGCAATACGGCTGATCCAAGCTGGAAGTGTGAAGCCAGAGACAAGTACCCACTTTATGGCGATACTTGAAGCTGCCATTTCATCCGAAACTCCTTGTACAGATCGTTTGGTTCGAGCAGACTTTCATGCATTGTTCTCTGCAGCACAGGATGTAGCCGAGGTAAACAACTAAGATTCATAGTTGAAGATATTGAACTAACTATTTTTAGCATATTGATGAATGTTCCTACCTTTTGTTCTCATTTAGAGCCTTGATAAAGGCCAGAAGAATATGTTGACCATATGAACATTGAAAGCAGTTGTGGCTAATGACCTCTTTACTGATGACAGCTTTATGGTAAGAACCCCCTTGTACCTTATGCCTTAGTTGCTTCTATTTATAATATCGATTGCCTCATGCTGTGTTATGACTTGAATGTAATTTGAATATCATTGTCTTGAAGCATTAGTCTCTGAAGTTTTCTCATAGATATTACATTTTTTTAAAGTTTTCCAAGACTGCTACTAGAATAAAGGAGTCTATATCGGATCTTCCGGTCTCAACTGAGGAAGATGATGCGGAAGAAGCAGCTGCTCTTGAAGAAGAGGCTGTGAAGGACAATGGAGATGGCCAAACAATGCACGAGTGGCTGAAGCTGCCTCAGTTGGAGAGAATGGGGATGTTGAATGTGATCCCTTTGGACTCGATGCCTTAAGTCCCAGTTCTGGGAAGGAAAGTGGTAAAACAAAGATGAGGAAAGACTTAGCGACCAGAAGAAATGAAGGTACAGATGCTGAAGAGAATAAGAAGTTTCTAAGGTCAAAACGAGAAGCTCTGATTACATGCTTGGAGATTGCTGCTCGCCGTTACAAAATTCCATGGTAAGAATGCTTTCACTGAACTTATTATAGTATCAAAATTGCGAAATCTAGAATTGATTGGATTTATTTTCAGGTGCCAAACTGTAATATACATATTGGTGAAACATGCGTTTGAGAACGCGTCTAGGTTCACATCACAACAGAGACAAGCAGTGAAGAAACTTTGGGCTTCTGTTCGAGAACAACATCTCCGTAGGAAGTCAAGGGAAATCAGTATCAGGAAAACTCGACGTTACTGTTTTCGAATCTCTTCAGGATAAATACGCCAACGAGATAATGAGCATCCGGCGCTCAGTTGGAGCCAGTGGTGAACGTCGTGCGCAGCGATGGCTTGGTTAATGCAACATTTACTAAAACAGAACTCTGATTGGGACCGATTTGTACACTAAGATGGGAACTAGAATTCAAATAGAGAAATTCTTGCTCTGTTTCTGATTGTATCATAGAACAAAAAGTTTCCACCTTTATCCAAAAAATTTACATGATCATAACTCAGTAATTAATTGCAGGTTGTGGGATATTAACTCTATATTTCAGTCCCAGTTTTCATGACTCGTCTTCCAATCATCATCATCTTCTCTTGGCGGCCTCACCACCAATACAATCATACCTAAACTCCCCTTCACCTCTCTTGCCTTCAAGTCAGACCCTTTCTCTAGCTTCAATCCGTTCTCAGCCACCACAAGATAGTACCCATCATCAGCCTCCACCGTGTTCTTCTCCCTATCAGTTACAACCAGTAAAGGCTCCTCCTTTCCATCCCAAGGCAGGACTTTTCGATCATCCCTGAATGAAACTGCGACAGCGCCTTTCCTAATGGCTGCTACTGGGTTCCACGACGGGAGCACCACCCATCTCCTCCAGCCTTTCTCTGCCTCAACCACCTTGAAATCTCCACTTGCTATGATCTCCATTGGAGCCTCAAGAAACTTCTTTTCCCCTTCCTCTGCTTTACAAACCGGCATCACCACCACCGAACTCGCTCCTGCTACTTCTCCGAACTTAAGCCTTACGACGGGAATCTGAATAGCTTTGACTTCCTCTTTCTTCTCCTTCTTCTCTTCGTCCTTCTCGCCATATAGCTCCTTGTTTAACCACTTCTTGGCCTTTTCGGATTCTGCAACCTCCAATGCTTGTTGAAGCATTGTGGTTCTCTGTTCCGATGGATTCTTGTTCTCTCTGCTCTGCCTGTAATACATGAATGAGAGACAATCTCCTGGCAAATTATAATCAAAATCCAACCATCCAATGTCTCCACGACGGTTAGGATAATCCTTGATGGATCGCGCCAAATCCTGAGCGCCTTTTGAGTCAATATCGCGATCAATGATGAATGTAGCAGCCGCGACACGCTGCGTGGTGCTGAGGAGACGGATTTCGTATAGAAGCTCTGCACCACCAGTGTCGAACGCCGCAATGAGCTCCGGCTCATGGAGCGATTGAAGAATTGAGTCACGCACTTGCGCACCGACAATTAGACGGTTCTGTTCGATACTTGAGATTCCGGTGAGCTCTTCGATGTTTGGAGGAGTGAAACCATCACTATAAAGAGAAGATATAAGTGGTGCGTATTCAAACCAGAGAGCCATTCTACCGGCTAGGATTTCGATTTTACCAGCAGAATCGAGTGAACGGAATTGAGATGGAACCGGAGATGACGGTGGCCGGAAAGGTTGGTAAAGCTGTCGCTGCGCCGACGGGTTTTTGGGAATCATGTTAGCTGAGCCTCTTTTGGGTATCATTGAAGCTGTAGTGGTAACGATAACGGTTCTAAGTAATGGATTTACGGGTCGGGTAATCGGGTTAGTGAATAATCCATGAGTGGTGGATTGTGTAAAAGGTGAGAAGATTGTGGATTTGAGAGAAAACATGGTGAGTGAGTTTGAGAGGTGTTGCAGAGTGAAGACGATGATGGTAATGCTCTTATCTCGAATTAATTTGAGTAAACCAGCCAATTTCAAACCGGATCCGTACATTCTTTCTAGATTTTTTGGTTTTGAACAACTTGTCTTTTTAGATATATCTCTTAGATTAACCAAAAAGAAAAAGAGAGGATATGTAAAGTGAACCAAAACATAAGGAGGCCGAAATATGATAAAAACTATAGGCCCAAAATATTTGTAGTGGATCACATTGGCCCAACTAAAGAGGACACATTGGGCCCAACCGTCAAAACCAGAGAGCTTGATCGACCTAATTACTTTGAAGGTTTCCAACGTTCATTATCCATGGATGACCTGTTATTTCCATTATAACGAACTACGTTAACGATATTCAACAACAACAACAAAAATATCATTTGAAAATTTGAAAACAGAGAAGATAGATGACTTACGAAGAGCGTCTTCTGCTGAAAATCTTCGAGAAACATCGCGACAAATCATTTTCCTCAGTAAATCCTTCGCATCTGCTGATACTGATCCGAACTTCTTCGGCGGAAACCTAAGATTTCCTCTAAGGATCGATTCAAAGATCTGTTCCGCTGTCTCACCGTTAAACGGAGGATCTCCAGCTAGCATCGTGTAGATCACTACACCAGCACTCCATACATCTACCTTCTCGTCGTATCTCCTCCCCATCACAACCTCCGGCGCCACGTAATACGGTGTTCCTACAACTCCTTCCGCCGTCTCTGTATTCTCTCCCCCAAGCCACACCGCTGATCCAAAATCGCAGAGCTTAACACCGCTGCTTCCGATATCGACTAAAATGTTGTCCGGTTTCACATCACGATGAACGACGCCGCAGCTGTGACAGTGAGCCAGCGCACGGAGGATCTGCGCCGCGTATGAAGCGGATTCTGATTCGGATAACCGTCTCTCGGTGGAGATTAACCGATCGTATATCGTCATAGGCGGATCAACTAACTCCATGACGATCGCTAGAGAATTCTCTGTTTCGAAGAAATCGAAGATCCTTACAATATTCGGATGCGAAGGTAACATCGCCATGATCCTTGGTTCCGTCTCTATACATTCGCGATCCAACGCATCAACGAGAACTCGCTTATCAATTGTTTTGCAGGCGTAGAATTCCTTAGTCGCCGGTGAGAAACAACGAGTGATTGTTCCGAATCTACCTCGGCCAATGTCGTCGCAAATCTGGTAATTGTTTTCAAAATCGAATTCTTTGGTCATCGGAATATTCTTCTATTTAGTTAGTTATCTTCGTTTACACTTTCATCGTCCACTTCATAAGAGGTTTATATAGAGGAATCGAATCAGAATGCTATAAGCGGAATATTCTGTTTGCGGAGTTTAAACAGTGTTCCGTTTAAGAAAGTCAAAAAGCTTCGAGATCAAGTAACAGCCTAATTAACTATCAGCAGCCGTTAGTTATACTGCCGTTTGGTTAAATTCGGTTTATTAATATTGGAGACAATTACAAGTTTAAACCTCTAATCTGCATTACTATATGATCTAAATAAATTCCTAAACATGGAATCTAAGCATATATAAAATTATTATTCAATGACTCATTTTATGCAAATAAACCTGCTTATGTGTCGTTATTGTAAGCAATCCTTATTATCATACGAAAATGATAAATATAAACATAAGTCATATTCTTGATGTGACTATGTAAATATAATACAAATGATATAACCTATAGTTTTAAAATGTCGGTTTATTATAGAATGTGCATGTGGCATGCTTTTTAGCCATATCTAATAATTGTGTGTTTTCAAATACCAGGTTGTTTTAGTATATTACATTATTATTTCGTCTAAAGTTTCCTAAAAGCACTTTCATTGGGACACGTGTCTCTCTATTAGTGGTTAGGATTTTATAGATTAGTCTAAGATACCTGATTTAATAGCAAGTTGGATTAGAAATGTCTTTGTGAAGGTCTTATTTGTGTCATCTTCATGATGGCTTTTAAGCTTATATATATAGATGTTAATATAAATAGATTGATTACTGTAATATCAAATAAGTGTCAAAAAATTCTAAATGAGAAAGAATATTCATTATGCATTGATATGTTTTTGTTTTTTTGTTATAGATAAGATACCTTTATCCAAAAGAATCGAGGATGATTGATACATAGAAAATTAATAATTCCAACACTAATCAAGACATGAATGATTGATGTTTAGTGACGTATTGAACACTATATACTTGTCTTGATCTTGTCCTGTGACAAGTCTCGACCTCATTAGTCAGGCTGGTTATGTAATCATTTGGATTCTTGATAAATAAGTTATGAGATGAATATTGAGGATTTAATTTTATAAAGTTTAGTTGATAGATACCGTCGCATACGCATTCGTAACTTAAAGATTCTTTTTATAATGATAAGTGTTAAGAAGTGGGGCTAAGGGAAAATTTCAAGTCAAATTGGAGTGAAAAATGTTACTCTAAAATGTAAATGAATATTTAACAAGCAATTCTAGAATATTAACATGTATATTGCTATGGTTTGAGATGAGCCAGAAATGTAGGGAAACATCACTTTACGAATTTGTCATCATATAGACAACAGGTACTTGATTGGACTGATCTTCTTTCTCTAAGATTCTCTATCGTCGTTTCGTATTCAAGTCGATCACTCAGTCTCTCTACTATTTCAGTCTCTTTACCAAAACAAGAACATAACCTAGCAGAAGCTTAGTCTAGGTGTGATTAATCAAAACTCAAGCAATCCAAGTATTTATATTATTTACTCAAGTTTAATTCTAATAATCTTTTTTTAATTTGATTTTTTTGGTTAGCTAAATCAAGATGGTTGTGCCAACTACAATGGTTTGTGCCAACTACAATAAGAATCGTGGATCTCCGGTCCGATACAGTGACTAAACCAACAGAGTCAATGCGTTCAGCTATGGCAAATGCTGAAGTAGACGACGACGTTTTGAGGAACTATCCAACAGCTTTACGTTTTGGAGAAAGAAATGGCGGAGATAGCAGCAAAAAGAGGCGGCGATGTTTGTTCCATCGGGAAAAATGGGGAATTTGATAAGTGTGTTGGTTCATTGTGATGAAAGAGGAAGTGAAATGATATTTCTTGGAGATGATTCTCGCATT
>JAKUCM010009019.1:0-11239 GCA_023374145.1 Lepidium sativum | reverse complement strand
TAAGATTTGATCAACTAAATAGGTCAGAACAGCTTGCGAGAATGGAGGAAAAAAAGTTGATGTTGTAGTTATGAATGAGCGGCTGCGTAGGATTGAGGAAGCCATGATACAACAGACCAAGACCAATCAATGCCTCCGTAAGGTGTTGGACACAAAACCACCTGCGGTGGTGCTTGCCTTGAAAGAGACTAAGAAGTATGTTGGGGATCAGAGTGAGCTTCGTCGAAGTGAGACCCGAGAACATGATGGTTCCCATCCAGGTGAAGGCAAGGATGGAGGAGGTGATGGTGTTGACGCCTCGACTGAGGAAAATTGATATATAAGAGTTTACTTGATTAATATTAAGAGATTTGAAGATCCAATTATGTTGTATTTAATTGGATTTGTGTGTTGGGCATTGTAAACTATGTGGCAGAGTGTGGTGGACTGTATAAACTATCTGGCATAGTTTAGTAGACTTTGTAAACTCTGTGGCAGAGTGTGGTGGGCTGTGTAAATTTTGTAGCTGAGTTTGGTTGACTTTGTAAACTTTATGGAAGAGTGTGGTTGACTTTCTTGATAATGTGTTATAGACATGAAAGAATGTTTAGTTTATCTTTATTTTTTATTGCTTTGATAGTTTTGTTTTGAATATGTTAATTATCTAGCTGAGCTTATAGTTTTTATTAGTAGAATATGGTGGAGATTGGTCGAGTTAGGTATATAACTCTTTTACAATCTTCTTTCCCTAAGGAAAGGATCTTTGAGAAGCAGCCAACTTCAAACCCTTTGTCCCCAGCTTTACTATTTTCTCGAAAGGTAGAGTTTAGTATAGTAGAATTAGATTATTGAATGATATAGTTTGGTGGAGTTTGATAAAGTTTAGTATACTCACTATATTACGCTTTTGTATAATGAAAGGATCCTTGAAGAGCTAATAAGCTCGCAACCTCTGTCCCCAAACTTACGACTTCCTAAAAATCTAGAGTTTAGTATTCTAGTTATTCGATAGAGCATGGTGGAGCTATATTATATTACCGTAGATGTTGGTGGAGATTGGTGAACTTTGGCTGACTTACTCCTCTTTCTGTCTCTTTCTAGAAGAAGTGGATGCTTGAGGATGGGGAAACATCAGACCCATTGGCCCCAATGTTACAAGATGTTAAGAACCCAGAGGTTAAGATTGAACTTAAAACTCCACAATAGAAATCTATCATGGATGTGGAGTTATCACTTACGCGGGAGTCTCAACTGGCGGTCATCAGTCTTAATGAAGAGGATAGTGATTGTCGATATCTTGAGACAACTATCAAAATCGCATTGGGGAAATTCCTAATATATATGGAGGACATGCTGCCCAAACCTACTCGGCCGCATATCCTTTCTGTGAACCAGGTAAGTCTTGGTTAATTTTGGTAGACCATGGTTAAGTTTGTTAGAGGTAACCTTTTTGTTTTAATTCTACTACAAATGTCACCATTCGAAGGAAGCTATGTTTTCAGGCGTATCATTGATGATGAGGTAGAGCCTAACTCATATAATCTATTTGGGCTAGTACACAAATTCAAAGTGGTTCGTCTGCGTAACTTTATCAGGCGTCAATTGTAAGCCCAATTTTTTTTTTATAGTTTTTGTTGGTATCAACCAGTACATTGTCTCTTTTCTCATTACCAAATTTCCATGGCAAACTTGATTGATGACATTACTCCCTTAGCTAAGTTCTATTTTCAATTGTTCATACCTAAATATATGTGGCCATTGGAGCAATATGAATGGTTCACAGATCTGGTAGACTTCGTTAAACTTTCGTAAAGTTTGGTAAACTTAGGTAAACTTTGATATACAATACTCCTTTTGCAGCATAAGGTTCCTAGATCATTCGCTTTGTGCTTGTTGGTGTGCCCATGACACGACCTTAAGTAAAAATCCATCAAAATATGTCTTTGATAATTATTTTTTTCAAATGTTCAAAGGAGAAGTTCTCGTATAGTATCCAACGAACAAGCAATGGTTTAAAGATATCGACACCTTGTACGCTGTTCACAACATTAATAATGTCCATTGGGTTGCATTGGAATCGATTTAACTGAGCAGTACATCAAAATCTTCTACTTGGCCCTCTCTGTTGTGGCCTATCACGGATTGATTGACTCAGTCATGTATGATAGATTTCGGGTAGATTTTGGTTTACTTTGGTAGATGTCTCGTTGACTAAGGTATATCTTTCATGATCTCGTGACTATGTTTTTCCATGCATGCAGGCCGTACGCGCAGATGAATCCATGGATGGTTAAGAGGTTCCCACCAAAGGACATGCAGAAACATCTTTCAGCGAAGGCTTACACTATCTAGAGGGTGAAGTCAACCCCGTTGAATACCAAATTCGGTGACTATGGCATGTACACTCTTGAAGTTGACTGAGTGTTTAGCCTTGGGATGTGGATTCGGGAACATAGAAGACAAGTTTGTCGCTTTTTGCACATGAAATTTGGCATTGATATTATGGATGAGCTTCTAATACCAGAGACTATTTCATCAATTGATCCTAATCCTCATCGGGGTAAAATTAGGAAGTCTTGATTTCGGCTTTGTAACCTATTAGACTTTGGTGAAGCTTAGACTTAACATATTAGACTTTAGTGGATCTAAAATATAACATGTAGATAGTGGTTTATTTAACGGAGAGCATGGTAAAGTTTACAAACAACAACATATTGAAATACAAAGTTATTACTTCAAGATTGTACGTTTGCTTTACATGTTTGAGCATTATGTTTCACTCATTTACATCAAGAACAAGTCATCACTTTCCTTGGATGTTTGACCTCCAATGAGCATTCAAACCAACTTTTCAACTGCGAGTTCTTTGGCGTACCAGGTTGGATACGTACAACAAAAGGTTTACAAATTCTACTAGTGACATCTCTGGGTATAGGAAGTGTTTCATCTCTTGGCATTACACAATTGGTGTACACATGATACAAGTTACTTGTTTGGTAGTACGGATCCATGAGATTGATCTTCGAACTTTGCCATGCTTCGGCTGCGGCTAACGCATGAACTTAAGGTATTTTATCCACGTCAAACCTTTTGCAAGAACACGTTTTCTCCATCAGATTTACCAAATGTGAAGATGACGAACATGTGACAACAGCTTGATGGTCATATATGTCATACACATTGTACTGCATAGCTTCGAGAAGTCTATTATGCAAGGACAAAAAACATAGACCGTATATTATACTCTCCCAAAAGAAAAACCGCGTCCACCAAACTCTATCACAGTCCAATACACATTTATCTAAGCTCTTCGAGAATTTTCTAAAATTAACTAAACTCAACTACACATTTATCAAAAATCTATCAAACTCTTTCATAGGATATTTATAACTCTACTATGCTCTATCATGTCATATCTTTTGAAGCTTTTCGATGGATGAAGTTAAAATAGTCGTGGTTGATGTTGTGTATGCCCTCCTCTTCGTAAACCACCTTCGTAAAATAGTCATATCATTTTTGACTCAAATAACACATGATTGATAGATTTCGCTATGTTGGACGTGATGAAGTTGTATATGTTGCAAGGTAAGTGTGCACGACTCCACAAGTGAACATCCACCTTTACTAAAAACTCATGTAGTTGTCAATTTACTCTCTCTATTTGGCTAAAATTTTCATTAAACTCATCAAACCGATATGTAGTTGCATCTTTCTTATACAGCTTAAAGGACTCTCCTCCTCTGAATTTGGACAAAATGTTTTGGCGTAGATGGCAAGTGAAAATCCCCCGAGATGAGAGAAGATACACCTTTTTCAAGCTTGATAAGTGTTGCCAGATTTGTTAATCTAATTGTATACAAATACGAAAAGACTTCTTCAAAACTAAACTCTGCAGTTCATGTTACTAGAGCATGAGATTTCCTTAAAGTACGATATGTAACATCTACTAAAATCTACCATGTGATATCATAACTATGTCAAACTCCACCACAAAGAAAATGTATCTATTAATATAAACTATTCTAGCAAATCACTAACCTTAATGTATATTTAGTATTGTAGATTTTAATCTCATTATTTGTAGGTTTTATTCATTTGTTTTGTATGTTTAATTATTAATGTTTTGTAGGTTTATTTCTCATGTTTGTAGGTTTGGTTCAGTTTAATTTATAGAAGGAAACTTTTTTAAAATATATAAAAAATTTGTGTTATAATATAATTTATTTGAAAAAAGGAAATTTCTAAAAAACCTGTGACATTCTTATAATTATATGATCACACAAAAAAATTCTTAATTTTTACACTATCTATATATTATTCTAAAAAATCACAAAATACTATTCTGACAATTAAAAGTATTATAAAAGTGTTTGAGTAATTATTTCCTGTTCTTTTTCGTTCTATTCACTTTATTAAAGTGGGTCATACAGGATATGACATTTTAATGGGTTCTACACAAGATTATGACAGATATTATACTGCTGTCCTATTATCGAAGCTTGATAGTATTGGTACAATGACCTTTCGTGTGTATTCGACAAACGCTTATGTTATATGCTATTATTAGATATTCTATGTTTCACTATCTTCTTATGCTGTAATGCAATGAAAGAAGTGGTTTGTGACTCACGATGGAAATTTATTCTTTAAAAATGTTTCCTGGCCAATATGATAATTGATTGTTGACTAACGGTCTAAACAGCCAATAACGAATATAGTAATTATATTTGTTAGAGGAAAATTTATATTATAAAAATGATATAGGGCAACTTTTGAGTTTGAGAAAATTTAAATAATGACTCCAATATTTCAAAATTATATATTATTGATTTAAATATTTTTCAAAATTATTAAGAAAAAGGTGTAGAAAATGTCACAAGAAAAGACTTTTCTATTTATTTATAAAATTTTTCCTACTTACCGGAAGAAGTTTAACTGTTAAACTTCTTTTTCTTTCTTTTTTTTTCTTCTAATTTCTCACTTGCATTTTCTTTCTTCTTCTCAACTTCTTCTTCCTTTCAAAATTCTATTCTTCTTCATGTTCTTCCTCTTCGGGAAATTTCTTCTCTAAAATTCGACTTCTTCTTTCGAATTTCTCAATTGAGTCTTATTCATTGAAGATAATGTAGCATATGTTTATGGATTTCAAACGCTCAATTTTTCGATTTCGAACTACATTTTTACTTATTTTTTCTATGTTTTAGAAATTTCGAAGGTTCAAATTTTTTTACGTTTTCTACGTTTGGTCGGTGTAGTTACTTATAGTGTAGTAAAATTTGGTCGGTATAGTTAGCATTTTGTGTGGTAGAGTTATGTTTTAGTGTGGTGGACTTTTGTAGAGTTAGTCTATAGTTTATAATGTGATAGGCTTTTGTAGATTTTGGTAGAGTTAGATATGAGGTGCACCTTCTCCGAAAGCCCTACGATAACATATACCCCGAGTGGCCTAGAGATGCTTAGGATTCCAATGTTGACAGAATGATCTCATACATTCTCGATGGGACATTAGATGAGATGTTTTGGGCTATCCGAACTTCTATGAAAAGGAAGGCCGATAATCTACAAAGTGAGGTCCAAAAGGCTAAGAAGGCAAAGTCGAAGTTGAAGGTGCCAGTAAAAAAATAAATATATTGATAAGAAGAAGGCTCACAATAGTCCAAAAGCAAAGGAGTAAGAACCCGATATAACTTTAGCAGAATTTCAGAAGGTGACCAAGGGAAATGAAAAAGAAAGATCAGAGAAGAAATGTAGGAAGGAGTTTGAGGCCAAAGAACAAGGGGAGGAGAAGAAGATCATGTTAGTAATCAGTCCATGAAGCAGGCTTTTGACGTGATGATATATGATCAAATCAACACGACTGAACGACTTACAAGTTTGAAGGAGAAAAGAATTGACCAAGTGGTGACGGATGAACGGCTTCGTAAGCTTGAAGAAGCTATATAGCAACAATACTCGATCAATGAATGCCTCGTTAAGCTGTTGGAGTCAAAACCATCGGAGGTGGTGATGACCTTGGAAGAGCGTAAGAAGTCTGTTGTGGATGAAAGTCAGTCTCGTGTAAGTGAGATCCGAGAAGAAGATGGTGAGGCTTCAGGTTCTCAAAAATCAGTATGTAAGAGTGTACTTGGTCAAGGCAACGGGTTGATATATGTGGCGGACGCGCTGGCCAAAGCATCTAGACCACACAGTCTCGCAACGAACCATAAATTTTGGTAGAGCCAAATATTAGTGAGGTGAACTTTTGGTGGACTTTGATAGAGATAAGTATTAGTGTGGAAGACTCTGGTAGACTTTGGTAGATTGGTAGAGTTTTAATTGACTGTGTTACTGATAGAATAATGTGTTGGTTTGAATTTTGACTTATGAATAACGTGTTGGTTTGAATTCAGAAATCATCATTCGAAGGAATATTTGTTATTAAGCTTCGATAGAAGATGGCATAACTGTTAACTCATACAATTCAATCCGACCATTACAAAAGTCCAAAAAGCGGCTATGTAACATTATCATACGCAAATTGTAAGTCCCTGATATTCTCCAGTTTTAATGTACAAAACCATGTACTATTTGGTGTTTTGTAATCACTAGAACTTATAGAGATAACTCGATGGATGACATTAGTCCTTTACCTGAGTTTTATATCCAGTTACTAATGCCTAGGCCTATGTGGCCATAAAATTATTATGGATCGTTAAAAAATCTTGTAAATATCTTCAACTTTGCTTATCTTTCTCTTGATAAACATTAATGATATGTTGGTGTAATTTGACACAGTTCGGTTGAGTGGTAGACGTTTGGTTGCTGATGTTACTCTTGGTAGACTTTGGTTGTGTTAAAATGTTACATTTTTTCCAGCATATGTCTAGCGGTATGAATATGTTCTACCGAAGATATATGCAGACTCGATCTGCGTCCAAGAGTGATAGGATAACTTTTCTTGATCCTTCCCTATGTGTTTACTGGTGTTTGCAGTACGAAGGCTTCACGGCAAACACACATAAGTATATGTTTGAAGATTATATGCGCCAAATATAAACTGGTAGAGCCCTTGTATGGTGTAACGAACAAGCAGTGATATCTAAATGAGGACACATTGTACGTTGCTTATAACATCAACAATGTTTATTTGGTAGCATTGGAGATCGATTTACTTTTAGAGTCCATTAAAATCTACGATCCTGTCATCTTAGCTGTAGCGCATCAAACATTGATTGACTCAATAAGGTAATCTTCGTATTCAATTGAATGTAGGTCTTTGTAGAGCATACTAGACTATCATGAAATGTGGTTTAGTTATTGTAGAGCTTGTTTACTTGTATGAAGTGTGTGGTTGAGTTATGGTTGATCTTTGTTTACTTTAGTAACTTGTTTGGTTGAGTTATGGTAGATATTGGTAGACTTCAATAAATTGCTTAGCTAAGTTATGGTAGATCTTGGTATAACTTTGGTAAAGAAATGAATACTACCTTGGCTATTGATGTATGCCTACCTGAAATGATGGCAAACTCTTGATCATCAGGAATAATGCAGTTGAGCTGTCCAAAAAACCATTGGCAAGATTCATTTTTTTTTGTATCAACCACACCAAAAGCCATAGGGAAAATGTTGAATTTCCTGTCTTGCATTGTTGCCGTGAGAAGAGTCCCTTTATACTTTCCTTGTAAAAACGTTTCTCATTCACAATAACAACCTTGCTCATATACAGATATTCTTTGATGCTTTCATCAAATACAAGGAATAAAAACTTGAACCTATCATCTTCATCTATATTCAACATGTTAAGTGTTCCCGGATTTGCTCGTCTAATCCTATACAAATAAGAGGGAAGTTCTTCAAAACTATTCTTTGAAGTCTCTGTAACTAGAGTTCGAGCTTCCCTAAAAGTATGATGTCCCTTCCAGTACTTCATATGTACAAAGTTCACACAGAGAGGCAAAGTTAAAACTCAACCAAAGTGTAATAAACCTAACTGAGCCAAGATCAAACAAACTATATCAAACTATACCAAACTCTACCAACGTCTACTAAAGGTTTTTTAAAGTCTACCATGTGCTAATTGGAACATTTTTTCAGCGATTAAGCAACATGAGCAGAAGGTCCAACACCACCAACAAAATCCAAGTATAAATGACCAAGAATATCGGGTGTTGCTTGACGTGCCCGATATGACCTCTTCGTAACTGAGCAACTGTGTTCTCTATAATACACGCGAGTATAGAAATACGGACTTTCAGTATCGTGGCGTGAAGCAATAACATCCTCGATGATGCTACGACATTGAAGTCAAACCTATGTAAAACAAAAAATATCCTCAATCTTGACTCAAGATCCTCTTTTGTGGGATATATTTGTCCAACAACTAATTGAAGTGACCTCATTTTGATGTCTAAGTACTCATTATTAAATGTTGAATCTCTTCTTTTCATATGAGGAAGAGTTTTTGTATCTTCTTTTTTGCACTTCCTCTGAACACTCATTAGGTCTTCATCACCGGAGCTTGCACCATCTATGTCCTTGCAGTAGTCGAATCTCATTTCTGCTTCTTCATTGTAGTCAATGTGTTCATTTTCTTGTTTGAAAGTCTGCCTAGCTCTACCACATTTTGAATTAACTCTACCAAACTCTGAATCAAATTATTCAAAGGAAAACTCACATTTAAGCTCAAATATTTCACTTTCTTCCACATGAACATGAGTTCTCGTTGAAATCTCTACACAAAGATAAATTGACTCTTTCCAAAATTGTTGCACATACCCATGTAATTGCCTCTCGTTGGTGACGAAGATAGGAGGTGTATCTTGTGGTAGTGCGTGCATGAGTTCTTTTGATATGTAACCTAATTTTACCTTGAAAATCTGGTGATTTAGATTAAAGTCTTCATGCACATGCTCACAAATTCATCATAACACATATCTTCACTCAATTCCATGATTTTACAACCATGAGAAGTATCTACTACAAAGAACCAATGATTTTGCTTGAATTTCCAACTCCCACAAACTAAAATAATTTGATTCATAGATCCAAAACCAAGAAAATAATCTCAAAAGATAAGGAATGAAGTAAAGCAACAATGGTGATATGTGTTTCAATGGTGTTTGGCTGCATAGAGTTACTTAGAGAAAGAAACTAGGTCATGCAACAATTAAGAGATAAAATCGTCATTCTACAAACTAGGTTAAATGAGTCATCTTTTCCAAGTTCTACCAAACTCTACCACACGTGGACAAACTCTACAGTATAACTCTATCAAGCTCTACCACACGTGGACGAATTTTAGTATATAATTTCACCAAACTCTACCATACTATCAAATAAGACACTACTAAACTCTACCACACATTTGACAAGCTCGACAAAACTCTATCATATAACTCTACCAAGTTCTACCACACTACCCACAATAACTCTACCACACAATGGTGGAGCTTTGGTTGAACTTGGTGAAATTTGGTTGAGCTTAATTCGACGTGGTGGCAGATCTAGGTGATTGGTGCGCGCTAACGTGGCAAAATTCATTAAGATTTTGGCCACCAAATTAGATCTCCATCGTACACACCCTATATAAACAAGTCAATAACACCTCTGCCAAATTTCAGCTCATCGGAATGGATCACCGTCCGATTTCCCAAACACCAAGACAACACCTGCAGAAATTTGGACAAACCAGCCATTGAAACCAGACGTTTACCGTCAGATCTGAAGACCACTAAGTCACGAAGCTTCCCAAAAAATTTCACCTAGATCGGAACATATTTGAAGGTTCAAACAATACCTTGAAACACACCCGACGAAACAAACTACACTAACGTTTCTAACTCCACCAAACTTTACCAAGCTCTACCACATGACTCTACCAAGCTCTACCATATAATCTACCAAGCTCTACCAAGCTCCATCAAAGCTCTACCACACTATCAAATAAGAGTCTACCAAACTCTACCACTCGTGGGCAATCTACTATATAAAGCTCTACCACACTACCGTCACTAACTCCACAAAGCTTTACCACTCTATCAAATAATATTCTACCTAACTCTACCACACTACCGTCTACCAAACTCTACCAAACTCTACTACACTTTGGTGGAGCTTGGTGAAGTTTTGTTGAGCTTAAATTGACATGGCGGCTGATCTACGCGATTGACGCACACTTACATGGCACAAGTCATTAATGACATTTTCATTATTACGCTTTTTGTTTAAAATAAAAGATATTTGAGTAGTTATGGATAATTTTAAGTTATTTAATTATTATTTTAAAATTTTAGAGTATTTGATTAAATCATCCAAAAATTATAAAAAAAAATAAGAACAGTGGCAGGTTGTAAGTCCATAAGAAATATGTGCATTTATACATTTTGAAATCGAGTTCCTCCTCTTGCATTTGCAAGAATTTGGCTAATGGGCCAGCCATTTATAGCCAAATGTGAAAAAAAAAGTTAACTCGTTAATAAATTGAATTAATCTGGTCATATTCCATAAATTAATAGGTATAAAATTGATGTTCGAAGTCGGTAATAAATTAATGGAGATTAGAGGGCTGACTGCATATAATCATCTATAATATATTCGTTCATACCGGATCACCATGCACTAATTCGTTCTTTGATACACACTCTGAACTCACTATTCGCTACGTAATTCAACCCAAACTTGTATACTTTTTGTAATTTAACCCCATTATTTTGTTTCTTTAAATTAACTATATTATTAATTTATTAACTAATTTTATTTATCAACCTGGTGTGTAAACTTTTCAAGAGGTGGTATTATGTAACCAATTTGAAAAAGTTAATTTTTCTCGTCGAATTAGGGAGTAGGTATCACTTCTGATAAGTGTTCAAAAAAAAATTTAGACAGGAGCAAATATCTTTTAAGTATTATTTGATTCATCGGCCTTCGTAAGAAATAATTTCTACACAAAATTCAAATCAAACTTATTTTTTTCCTTTCATAGTTTACAACGCTTTCAAAGTACAAGTATCAACAGATATGTTGTCAACTAGTTTAGACAAGTCTCTGTTGCTATTACCAAATCTTGAAATTTAAAATATGAGTTTACACAGTTTAGACATTGTCTTCATCACTCAACCAGGAGCTTTCCACTACACCACCCCTTGAAGATCCTGAGACATCAGACAGATTTTCAACGGTTGATATAGAAGTTAAAGAGGTAACGACTCCAGCAGCCGGTTTTTGGTTAATGGTTGCTGGTTTGGAAGCAACAAGTTCTTGTGACTCTATGGTTTCTCGAGCT
>JAKUCM010009018.1:0-28725 GCA_023374145.1 Lepidium sativum | reverse complement strand
AAAGAAACTCATCACAATTCTAAGATTGAGTGATACTGCCAAGGACAACAAGAAGCAACTAATTTAGGAATCTAGCGAATCATGAACAGAGAAGCATCCACAGATAAAGTAACGTTGAAACCGGCACTGTACTACAAATCCTAGAAACAAAATAAACATCGTTCGGAACGAAAAACCTAAAACACCATCAATCAAGGATGAATTTCTCAAAACATAAATCAACAAGCAAAAGGCAAAGTAACCATGAAATCACACCAGAGTATACCAAAATGCAATACACAGGGAGAGAAGAGAAACCTAATATAAGCTTGAGAGGATCCTGTGAGGCGGAAAGCGATGAATCTCGGGAGAGAGCAACGGAATGCGGAACAGAGAAGAAACCGAAAACAACAAAAACGACGGAGAGAACAACGAAGTTCATCTTCTCCCTCACTAAGCTGCTACGTCGGCGATACAAGTTCGAGACATGAGAGAAAGAGAAGGAAACAGAAGATCATCAGATCAGAGAAGCCACCATTGTTGAAGGAAGCCCGGAAAATCGGGGGTGAGAGAGAGAGAGATTTATCCCCGCGCTTACGCTTAAGCTTTAAAGCTGATTTTAATGGGAGAAAAAAACAGAAAAGCGAAGAGTGCTTTTATTAGGAACCTTTACTCTCTTTTGTTCTTTACTACTTTCTTGTTTTCACACTTATCATACTTTTTCACACACACGCTTTATTAATACCTAAATATCGAATCATCAACTAACTAAATTATAATCTGATTAATTAAACAAATAATGCAGTCTTATGGATTCGGTTGTGCAACAAAAAAGGAGTTGTTAGGTACTTAATTGGTAGCTAAATAGGTTTATATAAGTTATTGATTTTTATAGTAATTAAGTTAGTAAAATCAAGTAATATGGTAATAAATCTGTTAGCGAAGGGTTTTTAACAAAAAAAAAAAATAGATTGTTGAACAAATTGATTAAACGTGAGTGATTGTTAGGGAGATGTAAGACCAACTCCATCCATAAGAATTTCAAATAGGGTTCTTAACATTTTTATATTACAATTAATCACTTAAGAAGCTCAAATGAGGTTTTTTAAGTTTTGTGGGGTTCCAATGGTAAAACCCCACACAAAAGAGTTCTTCAAAATTGGCCAATACAAAGACACAACAAAAAAGTCCATCCAATCTCAAATTTCTACTCTTAATTTCAGTTTCAAGTTTGAAACACACTCATAAGCTTAACAGCAACCTCTTCGTTAGTCTAAACATCAGTTCCTACGATCACAATTTTCTCAAATTCGATCATCTCCACAAAAACAAGAAGATACATAGATATAGTGGTGTCTTGTTAAGCCGAGCTTACAAGAACAAATAGTGGTGTCTCTCCTAGTTTGTCCTTTCCCATCAAAAACATTGCAGCCACATAAGCAAATCAGTGACAAGAGACTAGAAGCAGATATAAAAGCGGAGATAAAGAAGCTATACCATTAGCTCTGGTAACTCAATTGCAGCAGCGAGAGTTCCACCTGTTGCAATGAGGTCATCTATAATAATAGCCTGCTCACCAGGCTCTACTGCACCTACAGCATCTCAATCTTATCTGTTCCATACTCCAAACAATACTCCTCCGAAATCACCTTCCCCTGTTAAAAGAAACCAAAACCATTAGGCATTTTGAGAATTAACCTCTAAGAATGAACAAGGTATGCTATATTTATTAGCTGTTGTTTGATAACACCTTCTTCATAATTGATCAAGACAAGCAACTTAGTCCATCGATATGTAAAAAAGACTAACAACCCACTTAGGCTACAGCAAGTTACCAAAAAGGCATGACATAGTAAATGAGCTGCGTCATAAATAATCAAAGACATAGCAAGATAATATTCACTTTGCTCCTGTCCGAGATAACAATCAGAATAAACTCAATGCTATAACTGAGACCTTGATGTAACTCAATATTAAAATAGTAAAGCACAAGAGAAAATGAGGATATAGCAGGTAACTTCTTGGGCTTCCTCATGGGAACAAATTTGGCACCAATAGCCAAATTGACACAGCAAGCATCAATAGACCGAGCGCATGTGCAAGTTGAGAAGATAGAGTAAACAAAATGCAGATTGTTCCAAAAACCTACAAAAGGGATAATGCATGAGCCATAAGAACTGAGAATTATTGGAAGGAACAAGACACTCTCTGTCAATTACTGAACTCTAGAAATAACAAATAACATCCGACTAATGTTAAGTTTGTATTCATTATCAATTGTCACGTATGCAATTCCTGCAAGCTGCTTTCACAAGTTTTTCAGTCCAAATCCTTATGTAATTTCAGTTATAGAAACAGTCCTAGAATCATAAAGACAAAATATGGCAACGTTTTGCTTAAGCCTCGATAAGTTAAAACACAGAGAAAACTAGAAACATAAAAAGCCAATGTCGAGAAGCTATCCATAAAACAACAAACTTTGGATTCGAAAGCTAAAACATTCGTTACTCTTTCGATATATTTGAGCTCTACATGCAAATCAGAGGTTAATTCTACCAGAGTCAAGAAATCCCTAAAATCAAAAATCGAACAACCCTAAAACCAAAAATCGGGCAACCCTAACTACTACATGTTAACATAATCAGACCTCTATGTTAATAGTAGATGAAACCCCAACGATTTGGGACAAAATTTACCAATTTTGGAGATGAAACCTTCGGAGAAGTCGCCAACGAGTCTCGGATTCCACCACTCGCCGATGATATGGGAGACTTCGAACCCGCGAGATGATGATCATCGGAGGACTCACCGGCGGTTCCATATCACTCGAGATGATGATCGTCGGAGGAATCACCTCAAGAACCTGAGAGAAAAAAAATTTCCCAAACCCATAACAAATGAAAACCAAAACGCGAAGCACTTTTTTTTCAACATGAAATGTGTTAAACCAATCAGAAGTTGCCACGTCATCGGTTCTTAGAGGTTCTTTAAGCTCTATATTAAGAGACGGTTCTAGTACTTTTAATATCAGTTTTATTTTTTTAATCAGCATTAATCACTAAGAACCCTGTAAGAACTCCTCAATGGAGATGCTCTAACGTGGTGGTAGTGGTCACATCTCGCCGTCTCGGTGGCTCTAGTGCGGTTTGCTCTGTAGACACGTAGACCTGATTTCGTATGCCACATTGGTTAGACCATTTAATCAAAGATTTCAAAAGTCGTATCTAAAAAATTTTAATTTTAATATATACAAATTCAACTCAGTATTTATGAAACTGTATGTGTATCTTAGCTTTAGAAAAATTATATGGAATAACGATTCAGACATCTATTAAAATTTATTATAAATTTATTTTTGAGTCTTTAATATTGAATAAAAAAATTTGTAACTAATATATGCAAATAATATATGATTTTAATTAAAATTTTGATATTAAAACTTTAATATATACATGATTTTGCTAATATTTAATATAATAACACATAATTTTACAAAAAAAAATTACAAAGCTGGATGTATTGCATCTATATTAAATAGCAAATCAAAAACATATTATTATCTTCTCCGTTAATACTAAATCAATTACTGATAAAATAAAAATAAAAATGAGCTTAGGCTTCACGTGGAGTGCGTTTTCTATCTCACATGTGTATTATACATAAATTTTCAAGAGTTACGTGAGAAAGAATTTTCATACATAAATTTCGTCAAAGTGAAAAATAAAAAATTAATTGTTGTTGTAGTGTATAAGATAATATTAACTTACTTTTGGACTTTGGCTTTTAAGACTTTGAATTTTACCATAACTTGCTATGAGAGGAATGGGATCTCAAGACTTTTTAGACTCTTCTTAGTGACGGCAATATATTTTCTCGACTTTGACGGAAATTAAAAACCTTTTTTCTTTTGACGTCGGCCAAAAAAGTGCCTACTTCAATGCCTTCATTTTCGTGATACTATTTTAAGGGTATTTTAAAACTAACAAAGACTATAATACAAAAAGCTTGTTGCAATTTTATACCTAAATCACTTTAATGTATATGGGGTTTGGTATTTTGACGTACGTCTCTACTTTTGTATTGAATAATAACAAAAACAGAAAATAAACAGTATTCACGTTCTCTTTTTATATTAAAGTAAGCTAAAAGTTTATTTTATAATTCGTTGTATTCTTATTAACATGTAATTGGAGTGGGTCATTTGGTAGAGTCAAGATCGTTCAAATGCGTAGGAAGCATGTGAGAGGATCATGTGACCCAGAAATCTGTGAAACTACAACTCTTTTTAATTCGTGATAGACCTTCTTAATTGCTATGTGACAAAAATAACCCATAACCGAATTATTTATCCTCATTAATATTTTGCAATTTTTTATAATCTAATCTACCAAAATTCAGATTTTCGTATAGATTCATATGAATGTCTTACTGATTATGTGGATTATTAAATGATCCGATATGAACATTAGATAAAAATTGAATTCTAAAATTGACTAGTAGAATAAAATGGTACGCTTAGTAATGATTGTTATCAAATGATAATCTTTCAAATTGAGCTGTAAAAAATATAAACCACACTATACACAAACCAAAAAAGCTTATACAAAATAAAATACCCAAATAGTGATGGAGATTTTTCTGCCAACATATCGATTGATCGTTGTCAAAATCGGATAAAAGGAAGTTTAAAAATTTTTGAAACAAAAAGCCCATTAAGCCCTTGTGATTGTAACTTGTTTCCGTGGAGGCTTAGACGAAACTACATCACACTTCTCAAGTTTCATTAAGAGTGTGATTATTAATACATGGGAAAGTGACAGTAAATTTGTTAGAACTTTGTATATAAGTATAAGAACACATTTATAAGAATAGTAAAAGTTTGGAGTAATTCTTAAATATCAAAATTCTTGAGCCAATTTAGTATTTAGTAGACGTACAATGACAATATAAGAAATAGTAAAATTTCCAAGATAATTTGGTAAATATTAAAAACTCAATGGTCTCTGCGCATTTACCGTTACAAAACCAAAATCCATCTTAGAAAACAATGAACCAAACCATAAATCCATATACCCTAATTTTTTTCAAATGATTTTTTTATCCAAACATATCCTTGACAGTTATATCGTATTCGTCGAGACGATGAAGGTAGTCACCATTTCCAGAAACATTTTGTGATACACTACTCCGAAAGATTTCACTCGGAGCCTCTAAATCTCTGATATCTTTATCTAAATACAAATCCACCATGTCTTTCCCATTATTCGTCATAGTCAAGGTCGCATCTCTGCTTTCGCTAGATCCGATCTTATGCCTAAGGTGTGTCGTGTATCATGCTTCTCTTAAAAGCTCTTCCAGTTTATATCGAGTGAAATTGCAGCATAATGAAATTACCTCCACCGGGACAACGAGTTGGCTTGCTTAAATATGCTTTACGAGCTTCGATTCATCAACTATAAGCACAAACTTTTTAGATGCTCCTTACACCATTTTCTCCCTCAATAATGATCTGCCGCATCCTTTCACCAGATTGAGAGAGGGATCAACTTCGTCTGCGCCATCAATTGATAGTGAAAGTACCAGAATAGAGACATTCTCTATAACAAAGAGACTACAATAAAGGGACTATTGTAGAGCAAGCCAAACACATAATGAGAATACATGTACAACAAACGCTAATGCAAGGTAGATACAGACAAAGATTCTATAAGCTTTTGTATTTAGAATAAACTAAACAAGTTACAGTTATGTTTACTCAAAATTTACACTGAACCAGCCTTGGTTCAACATTAACCTATTCAAAACTACCCAAAACCCCTCAACAATACACACTTATAGCTGTTACAACTCTCTTTAAACTCCCTAGTTCACACAACACTGCATACTTGCAACTGTTGTAACACACGCCTGAATTCCCTAGCTCACACAACAATACAAGAAGTGTTTTAGACTTGTGTGAAGCATGTGTATGGAAATTTCTATCTCTATGAGGGTTTTGGAGGAAACCTTATGGGATATTTCAGAGTTTCCAAGACCATGGTTGTTCTCAAAGTATATTTCCATTGGCTGCATATGAAAAGAGATGTGGAATGAGTTTGCGCACGGTGTGTTACTTGTAAGCAAGCTAAGTCTAAAGTTCAACATCAAGGTAAGTATCTCCCATTACCTATACCGAGTGAACCTTGGATTGATATCTCAATGGACTTTGTCCTTGGGCCTAGAACTAAGAGAGGTATGAATTCTATCTTTGTGGTAGTAGACCGATTTTCTAAGATGGCACGTTTCATTCATAATTACAAATATGATGATGTTACATTTGTTGTTGATTTGTTCTTTAAGAAAGTTGTGCGTTTACATGACATGCCTAGGACGATCATTTCAGATTAAGATGGTAAGTTTCTTAGTTATTCTTAGTGTCACAAACTGATGTAGTTAATAGGACTTTATCCACCTTGTTGCGTGCTATAATTAAAAAGAATATCGAAACTTGGGAAGATTGTTTGCCTCATGTTGAGTTTGCCTATAATCATTCCATCCACTCGGCTACTAACTTTTCACCTTTTCAGATTGTGTATGTTTTAATCCCTTAACTCCATTGGATTTATCACATTTACCTTTCAATGAGCTTATGAACTTAGATGGGAAAAAGAAAGCTGAGATGGTCAAAAATCTTAATGAGAAGACAAGGCTTAACATTGAGCAAAAGATTAAGCAATATTAAAAGCAAGTCAACAAAGGAAGGCGTGAGAAAAGCTTTAACCCGGAGACTTAGTTTGGGTTCACATGAGGAAGGAACCATTTCCAGCTCAAAGGAAAATCTGATGCCAAGGGCCATTGGACCATTTCGAGTCTTGGAAAAGATTAATGAAAACGCCTACAAGATAGACTTACCAAGTGAGTACAAAATTAGTTATAGCTTCAACATTTCTGACTTGATCCATTTTGATGCAGATGAACTTGAACCTGATTTGAGGTCAAATCCTTTTCAAGAGGAAGGGGATAATATGATCATGGAAAGAAGTAATGAAGCTAAAAAGAACTTGGAGCTAATCAAGGGAGATCACGAGAGAGAATTGGAGATTCCAGCCGGTCCAATTACAAGATCACGAGCTAAACAAATCAAGGAGAGCATATGTGGATTTATTCAAGACTTTTTGGACAAAGAACAACATGAAAAATCCATTGGACTTCATACTTGCCAAGTCCAACCCACTTTAAGCCTTATACAAGTCCAAGATAAGTCTTAAATCATGTTTTAGAGTTCAGCACATGAACAGTGGCGAATTTGGGAGACTAAAAGATATTTTGGAAGCCAAAAGTTCAGAGTCATTCTCATTGAAGTCATTAACTAAGTAGTCCTTACTCTCATTTTCAAAGACATTCAATACGTCTAGAGAATTCTAGACACTCCTTTCTTTTCTTTATAAACTCATGTAATTCTCATTTGAGAGGATCTAACTTTTTATCAATAAATTTAAGAGTGATTTTCTCTTGTTCTTTGTGAACTTTTCGATCTTTCTTGGTGTGTCATATCCAAGAGATCAAACCGGTTTATCAAGTGTTTTCCATCACACTTGTGTCCCAACCATTGGCGTGAAAAGGTGAGTCGAAATAGCAACACTCTTCGGTTTAATATACCAAAGGTGGGGGCAACTCGACTCTACATTTCGTGGTTCCACCACCTTGCTTGATTGAAGGAGAGTTTAAACAATAACAATCTTAGGTTTGATATACCTAAGGTGGGGGTTACTCAACTTTTTTGAAGACCAAGAATTATTCTTACAACTTGGAGTATCGATTCCTTCGGGATTTCGTGTCATTTCTGATGTGTTCTCCATTCGTTCCCATGATATACAACCTGTTTGAGCTAACAGCCTCCCGTTGGTTGAGAGGCTCTGATACCAATTAAAAGTACCATAATGGAGATACTCTCTATAACACAGAAACTACAACAGAGGGACTATTGTAGAGCAAGCCAGACACAAAGACTACTTTAATGTTATTGCTTCTTTTAACTACTATCTTAATCAGAATTCAGTATAATTAGAGGCCATGCCACTTGGAGAGAATATAATGGTAGGGTAGAAAAGCATGATTTATCGGAAAAATGTTAATTTAACCTTGTATTTACCGAAAATGGTTAAGTTAACCTTGGAATTTAGATGTGGTTGATTAAATCTTCAATTTGTTGTTGAATTTTGAAAAAACCCTCAACTTTGCGTCGACTCGGCCAATTGAACCTTGTGCGAATCTCAAATCAAAATTGAATCTGAAATCGAAAGCAAAATTGGGTTTTGAAAGTTTGATTCACTTCTTATCGTCGTTTCGAAGAACTTGTAAGCTTGTTTTGTTATTTTCTTTCAAGAATGAACTCAAATTCGTTGGTTTAAAGTGTTATCTTTGATACTCTAAAATGACGAATTTAAACTCATTTTTGAAAGAAAATAGCAAATCAATTTTACAAGTTTTTCAAAACAAAGATAAAAAGTGAATCGAACTTTCAAAATCCAATTTGGTTTTCGATTTTAGAGTCAAATTTGATTTGAGATTCGTGAAAGGTTCAAATGACCGGATCAACACAAAATTGAAATTTTTTTAAAACAACAAAAAAATTAAAAATTTAACTAGTCACATCCAAAGTTCAAAATTAAATCAACCATTTTTAGTACATAAAAAATTAAATTGACATTTTCCCAATATTTATCTTGCAAAAGCTTTCTTCCATATACTCGTATATTGTTTTCAACTTTATTGGAGCCAAGCCAATTTCTGTATAAAAATAATGCTATATGAATTCATATTCGAAGAATCAGCACGCTTTTTAATAAGTTTTGAGGCATATTGCATGATCACCATCCGCTTTTCTCCACCATTGCTGTTTGATTTTGTCTAAGATTTTATAATCAAAACGTCCCTGTCTCGTGTCCACGTATCTCAATCTAATACCATGTGAATACGATTATGCTCTATTTAGAAAATGATTTGCGCCAGGAATCAAGATCATGTAAGTGCACAATACATTCTAGTTTTGTATCAAACATTAAATTGATTATACATTACAATTATATGAATAAATGTTCTGCAAGTGGGTCCTTTATTCACCAACATACACTACACCCCACATTCTATAGAAACAAGGTTACACTTTTCTTAGAATTATGACATACCTTGGACATTATCAACGGTGAGTTTTAAGAAGATGACAATGTAGAAGGTAAGAGACAACAACGCAAAGATGTGCTGCCAAAACAGAAGTGCAGACGCCTCCCTAACAGCGTAACCCCTTAGACTTGCGATGGCTCCAAGTAAAATAGCACTTGGGGTTGAATACTGCAAAAGAAGTACAAACTTGAACATTGGATCTGCTGAGGAAAGGAGACCAAGTTTATCAGCTGACATGACAATCCCTATTCCCACCAAAGGAAGGACTAAGAGTCTTGCAATAGTTATCCCTATCGTAGTGCGTAAACCGAGAGTTGATTCTCTAGGTCCTTCAGAGAGCATACCACCAAGGACAAGCATCACAGAGGGGACCATCGCACTCCCCATTATATCCAAACTATCTGTGATGAAAGAAAGTGGAGCATTGTTCCCAAAGACAATATTTTTAAGCTGAGGCACTGATCCAACAATGATGGACAATAGAGATGCGAGTGTTGGAGGCTGGAGTATGTGTTTGACTGGAGTCTGTTCAGCCACGACTCTTATTCTCCTTATTACTCTCGGCTCAGCCAAGCACTGAAGAGACCTAGGACTGGAACTTTCGCCTCCGGTTGGTCCCAAGTGGTCAACTTCTGGCAAAGAAGTCTGGGAAATATTCGATATGCTGTTGAAAACCCTGGCAATGAAAGGAGTCTTGCAATGTTCAGTCTCTTTTTCCTCAATCCCTGGCCATTCAGCTTCAACTAGAAGTGGCGTGCTAAGATTTTGACTAGTCACATTGATCTCCTCTATCTCAACACCTTCTTCCTCAACAACCTCATAATACTCCAAAGGCGGCTCCATCATGTGATACACAACAGTATACACAAGAATCACAGCAACCCATTGAGCGAATGATACATAAGAAACCCCTCTGGAGTTGCAATGCTGCCCAAAAGGGTTTTTCTTTGTGTGACACACTGAGCTAACAATAGCTAGCAAGAGATTCCCAGTGTTTCCAAAAGCAGTCATGACAATAGTGAATCTAGTGAACTCTGGAGGAGGTCGACATATGAGGACGACTAAGTATCCTATGAAGGACCCTATAATCGTACTGAGCAGCACATTGACAGGTATAAACCACCAACGAACAATGTTCTCTAAGGTGATGCTTTCTCCAAGCTCAGTAAAGATTAAGCAAGGCAAGAACAAAGCAAACACAAGCTTGCTTAAAAGTCTAAACGTAGCTCTAGGGACTAATTGAGTCTTCGGGTGAGCAAGAAGCAGACCAATTACAGTTAAACAGATTAGCTTCAATAAAGGTACAACACCACTGAGAATATCTTCAACCCTAGAGCTAACATTTTTCCCGGAAATTCCAGTCGACAAACCCGACATCTTTGACCCAATTTATGCTCTTGATCTAACTGTGCAGAGCTCAAACTCAACGATTGAAAAAACACAATAAGCTGGAAATTAAACTACAACCGAAGCAATTGAATGAGAACCAATAACAAATTATACGCACCCGTGACGACTCAGGAACATTAACGGAGAAAAATTGCTAAGACCACAATCGCTGTAATGGTTTGGGAAGAGAGAAATCTGATGAGAGACGATTACCTGGAGCTAATTAACATCGAACTTGTCATAGAGAAAGACGACAAGATTGCAAGGACGCACATTGCACCATATCATCGCAATGATTTGTTTTGTTTTTGAATATTTTTTTATTTATCGCATTGGATAGAAGATTAGCTAGCCATTGGGGTAACTCAACGACAAATATGAAGCCCAATATAGGCCCATCTCGCTGCTAGCCTTGAGCATTCGAATTTCGGTTTTAGGTTTTGATTCAAGATGAGTCAAGTTTCGGGTTTTAAGGTTTATAATTTTACTATTCATTTAGGATATGTTATTATTTGTACATTGGACCACAAATAACCGGCCTAGTAGTCAAGTTCTTGCAAATGCAAGCGGAGAAACTCGATCCTAGGATGTGCAAGTGCGCATGCCTCTTGTGAACTTACCATCTGCCACTAGACTAAATGCCACTTGCGGTTAGATTTTGTTCAGATTCTAATAATATTCAAAACAATTTAAAAAAAAAAATCTAAAAGCAAAAAATTATCCCAAAGTATCCAAAAATCCTGAAAAATACTTGATATTTGCAAAATATTAGTTTTTAGAAAATTATCCAAAAATATTAAAATATCTTAAAAATACTCAAATACTTAAAAATACTTAAATATTCAAAAAATTCTCAAATTTATATATATATATATATATATATTTGGAAAATCATTTGGATATTGATTTGAGTTTGGATATTATCTTATACTCGCAAATCTAAACAATAAACAAAATAGACTTACCGGAGTATTTTTCGGTTTTGAAAAATAGCCGATACCCAAATTTTCAGATCAGTTTCAGAAATCGAATTTTATGTCCAAAACTCACTCATCAAAAGCTGGTCCTTCGTAGTGTACCAGCTTGAACCATAACGGTTCTAACCGGTTCATAGCCGGTTTAGTAT
Source organism: Lepidium sativum (assembly GCA_023374145.1). Classification (NCBI taxonomy): domain Eukaryota; kingdom Viridiplantae; phylum Streptophyta; class Magnoliopsida; order Brassicales; family Brassicaceae; genus Lepidium; species Lepidium sativum. The sequence continues at coordinate 17,069 of JAKUCM010009018.1, read as the reverse complement.
AAATTACGGACAGGAAGGTACTTTAAATACGGAACTAAAGAGAACGCTTGGATTGAGATTTGGATATAGTCCACATATATTCTCACGTGGAAAATACAATAGCTGCCACAAACCAATCAGTCCCACGTGGAACTCATCAGTAGAGCTAGTGACACGCGTTTGTATATAATTGGCTAAGAGACTAAATCGCTTGAATCGGCGAATATCGGATCCGAAATTTCTGATCCCGAGATTCGTCTCTCTGCCCTAAAGAAAAACCCTACGTGCGCAGCGAGCTCAAATTCTGGGTCCTCCGCAGTTGAGAATACGGAGACCTCAGGTTTTGGTTCCGAAGGGAATCCGCGTGATTCGATCTTCTTCATCTTCTTACACGATGGATTAGCCTTGATCAATCATTAATCGTTCTTTCCTCCCGAAGATGTCGAATCACTCTAGAGATGAGCCCAGTACAGCTCCGAAGACAGATCGATGGTATGATCTTGTCTTGGGTTCCTCTGCCAAAGATGATTACTCTCATAAGTTCTGCACTTTGCGATGTGAGCTTCGATTTTGCCATTATGTGACTTTTCGTAATTGTTTTGGGTTAGTTATATCGAAACTCGTTGTTTTCTTATGATCCATAGTCTTTTACTCAGAAGAATTGATTGCATATGCCTTATGCTGTAAGAAAACATCAATCAAGCTGACATAATATAGATTGGAGATTAGTTATACGAGTGAGATTAGTTATGATAATGCTATTTTTACAGAAAAAGTTGATATTAATTGGTATATGTACTTGCAGATGAATTCAAGCCAGCTTCTATTGACAAGAACAGGTCCGGAACTCTGCACAAGAAGGAGGATAACAGAGTTTCAGTTGAGTTTCAAAATAACCAACCTGGTAAACCCAAGGTAACATTTGAAGGTAGTAGCGAGGATTACAAAGAAAATGACGCAGTGTTATTTTTCGATGGGGAGAAATTCCGTTTGGAGAGGTTACATAGGGCTGTGAAGCAGCTGCGACATCTTAGGACACCCGGTGAATCTGCTGTGGCTTCTCAGGCTGCAGTGCCTGTAGAGAATGGGTCATACTCTGCTGGTCGTGCTGCCAAATCTCCACAAGTGACTAATAGAAGTTTGCTTCCAGATATGCCAGTGAGTTATCCCGATGTCTTTTGACTAGTCTCTTTGTTTTCAAACACTAGTTACGTCCCATGACCCAACTAAAGGGTAGTGGATTGCCCCGGGAATGGATATGATCTTGAAGTTATGACTTTTGTTGATTGATTGATGGTACAAAGTGTTGCTCTTAAAGATTTTAACTTTTCATTTTTTTGTAATGTCTGCAGGTTGATGTGGAAAGAATCCAAATTCAGAGGCCAGAGAATTCAGGTTAGCCGGTTTGTTGTAGCGACATACCTTATGATTTAGCATTTTTAATCCTTTTTTGTGAAGAATCCGAATTTGATTCTTCAAAAGGTTACACTGCATAAAAGGAACAAAACTTAACTTCAATACAAGACAAACTTGTCATAGTTCCCACTACGTCTTAGTTTTGTTCTCCATCAGCCGCAGTCTGGCATATACATATGGTTTATTGAGTTTGGTTTCTAGTAGTAGACGTCTCATTTAACTAGAAACTAAACTAATCTTCCCATGTGGCGCCTAATACAGTATAATTCTTTTTAATCGGATCCTGATTGACCATGGGTCTCATTGCCAATATGACTGTTTAGTTCGATATTGGTCATATATTCAATGGAGCCTAGGTATTGATATGAAACTGTTGATTCAAGATTTTGCATCCACTCTAGCTTTTCCAAGCATGTATTAGTTGTTTTATAGTCTTTGTATTATCCTGTAAAAATTATTGTTGTAGTCTAACAAAAAAGTGGTTGCAGCAGAACCTGCCATTGCTGGAAACGTATCTGCTCCGTCACCACCAGTCGTTGACAAGAACGATGATGGAGATGAACATCACGAGATCGATCTGGTTGAAATATTTGGCTCATTTTCACCTGAGAACGACAATGCAGAGAACGAGAATGCTGATGGTGGAGAATATGCCGAAAACTTGAGCAAGCAGCTTAGCATAGCAGAGGAAGAGATTGCAGATGTGGATGACGATAGCGGCGGTGAAGGTGAAAAGGGTCTTAACGCAGCAGAAGCACTTAGAGCACAAGTGAACGCAGAGGGGCAAAAGGGTCGAACCTCAAGCTCAAGCAGTAGCAGTGGAAGCAGCAGCGGAAGTGACAGTGATGGTCGGAGCAAAAGCGTAAGCAGCGGAAGTGGCAGTGGTAGCGGCGGCCAGAGTAGCAGCGGAAGCAGTAGCCATAGTCATGGAAGCGGAGGGAGTGATAATGAAGATGAAGTCAATTCCGTTTAACAACAACACTTACCACTTTATACCAAGCAGTATTTCCTTATTAATAACACTGTCTGAATAATTGTTTTGAAAATCCAAAAGGGTAAAATTCGCAAAAATAAATGATATATTTGTCATTAAATGTGTTTAAAGTTGTCCTTGTCCCGTCCATTGTTCAATTATTTAATTAATTAGTAAAGTTAATCTCTCGCATTAGCCGCGATGACATCTCCCTTAATCCAAAAAATTACGAGCTTCAGTTGGTGCGTAATTTTCACGCGGGTATCTTATGATTTGACTTAAAGAGCGTGGATGATACGCGCTAAAAGATCGAGTGGTGGAGGAAGTTGGCAATTACTGTTAAAGTTTTTTCCAACCGACTGAGTTCGGAGATCCAAAATTTGTACCTGAGAATCGTTGTTTTCTTCAGAGCCTCCAAAGTTCAAATCTTTTGGTTCCTTCGTCTACCAAACCCTAAACTTTATGCTCACACTCTTTGTTTCTCTCTCTTTGAGCTCCATTCTCTCTGTTTAAATTATCATTGGCTTCTTGAGATCTCGTCGTGTCTGATCCCACTCTATGCTCGATCTTACTCTCCCTAAACTCTCTCATACTGAGATCTCATCTTCCTCATTTTGAAAGATTCTCATATGAGCTCTAAGCTACAGATTTAAATTTGTATAAACAACGCATATATGCTCAGTCGGAGCCAGATTCGAACATTTCTGAAACAAGAAAGGAGGTAAGTAAAGATGGGAGCTGAGAAGAAATGGCTATTCACTCTCTTCTCTGTAGTATTCCTCTCGGTCTTTCTATTGTTACTTTACTCTATTTCTGCTTTCACTTCTAAGCCTTTCCCTTCTTCAATCCGTCACGGTGCTCATTACCCACCGGCTTTCGCCTATTACATAACCGGTGGTCGTGGAGACAATGACCGGATCTTTCGGTTATTGCTCGCGGTTTATCATCCTAGAAATCGGTATCTTCTGCATCTGGGAGCTGAAGCTACTGATGCTGAAAGGTTCGCTCTTCTCGCTGACTTGAAATCTGTGCCTGCTGTGAATGCCTTTGGGAATGTTGATGTTTTGGGGAAAGTTGATCGTCTCTCTGAAAGTGGAGCTTCAAAGACTGCTGCTACTCTTCACGCTGTTTCTATTCTTCTTAAGCTTGATCGTACTTGGAATTGGTTCATTGAGCTTAGTGCCTTGGATTATCCTCTCATTACTCAAGATGGTATGTCAAAAGTTGATTTCTTTCAATTTAAATCTGATAGCAGCCAACATAATTGCTTTAATTGGCGTAGGAATCTTAGGTGTTCTTGTGATTGTGATTCATTTACACTCTAGTTCCATGGTAAATTCTAGAATTAAACGATTCCTCTAATTCTAGAAAGAAAGTGGAAATGTAATTACTGTCATTGATGATGACACTGATCTCTTTATTACAAAATATGAGCTTTGGAACTTTATTGCTCCACTGCATCCGTTTTTGTCTTAATCTGACCTGGATCTCTAATGAATTTTCTCAGACCTAGCCCATGTGTTTGCCTCTGTGAATCGAAGTGTCAATTTCATCGATCATACAAGTGACCTTGCTTGGAAAGAGTAAGTAAAGCCAGTCCTTTGCAATGTTTGATAAATCTGTTCCTTATAAGAATATTTTGATAAATGGATCTTTCTGTAGATCTCAGAGAATCAAGCCTATTGTTGTTGATCCAGCTCTTTACTTAGCTAGAAGAACTCAGCTCTTCACTGCTACGGAGAAACGAGCAAAACCAGATGCGTTCAAAGTCTTTACAGGCAAAGATTCAGTAGCTAATAATATTTCTGTGACTGCATCCGTAATTTGAATTATTCTAACCAAATTGGCATGTGTTGCTGGTTTGTGATATCCACTGCAGGTTCGCCTTGGATAGTACTGAGCAGATCATTCTTAGAATATTGCATCTTTGGTTGGGACAATTTACCAAGAATCCTCCTAATGTATTTTAACAATGTCATCCTCTCTGAAGAATGCTACTTCCACACAGTTATTTGCAACGCTCCTGAGTTCAGTAACACCACAGTCAATGGTGACTTACGGTATATGATATGGGACAGTCCGCCAAAAATGGAGCCACACTTCCTCGGCGTATCTGATTTCGAGCAAATGGCTCAAAGCGGAGCAGCTTTCGCCCGGCAGTTCAAGAAAGACGATCCAGTGCTGGACATGGTTGATAAAGAGATCTTGAATCGTGGACGTTACCGGGTCACTCCTGGCGCTTGGTGCTCTAGCCACAGTAGCTGGTGGACAGATCCTTGCTCAGAGTGGGATGAAGTCAACAGTGTCATAGCTGGACCTCAGGCTAAGAAGTTAGACGAGACAATAACGAATTTTCTTGATGATTTGAATTCACAAACGAATCAATGCAAGTGAAGAAAAATGATATCATTATACAACAGAGGGCACGAAATTACATTGTTTTCGGTCTGTACGGTTATTCTTTGGGCAACAACACAGTGGCTGCTGTATTTATACGAGGCGAAGAGAAGAGAAAGGAGAGATTTTTCTCTTTTCCTAGATTTTGTAATCCCTTTGTTATATCAACCAGAACTTTTGTTCCTCTGTTGTATCTCTACTGGTACTCTGCCAAAATGCAATCATTATTTCATAGTTAGTTAAGACTTGCCATTTTAGGATTTAAGAGAAAAAGTGAAATCTAAAGTTTCTCTCCAATGGTACTCTCTCGATTCTTCAGCTTCGCCGGAGTGAATCTCTCTCGGCGTGTTTACTTGAGAATCACTTCTTCTTCCTTGAGCTTGGGTCATGAACCGATTCCATGGATTCACAAAGCTTCAACTTTGACAGTTTACGGATCATTCACGGTTCTTCTATTGAAACCCAAGTTTCCGCGGTCTCTCTTGATGATGAAAGCCGCAGAATTTCGCAAGACGCCGAGAGAATCTGCAAGGTCCTGTCCAAATTTACGGATACAAGCGTTGAAAATGTGCTCAACGAAGCTTCTGTTAAACTATCGCCTGCACTGATCGAGGAAGTACTGAAAAAGCTGAGCAACGCTGGGGTTTTAGCTTCCTCTGTTTTCAAATGGGTAGAGAATCAAAAGGGTTTCAAGCACACCACTTCAAGTTACAATTTTCTGATCGAATCTCTAGGTAAGATCAAGTAATTTAAACTCATTTCGAGTCTTGTAGACGACATGAAGCAAAAAAAGCTTCTGAGCAAAGACACGTCCGCGCTTATCTCTAGACGCTACGCTAGAGCCAGGAAGGTAAAGGACGCTATAACAGCGTTCCATAAGATGGAAGAGTACGGCGTTAAGATGGAACCAAGTGATTTCAATCGAATGCTTGATATTTTGAGCGAATCCAGAAATGTTGGTGATGCACAGAAGGTGTTCGACAGAATTAAAAATAAAAGATTTGAGCCTGATATTAAGTCGTATACTATTTTACTCGAAGGTTGGGGTCAGGAGTTGAATCTCTTCAGTGTTAATGAGGTTTATGGAGAGATGAAAGATCAGGGATTTGAACCAGACGTTGTTACTTATGGTATCATTATCAATGCGAATTGCAAGGCTAAAAAGTTTGATGAAGCTATTAGATTTTTCAATGAGATGGAACAGAGGAATTGTAAGCCAAGTCCTCATATTTTCTGCAGTCTGATCAGTGGACTGGGCTCCGAGAAAAATCTGAATCATGCCCTTGAATTCTTTGAGAGATCAAAGAATTCCGTGTTGCCCCTTGAAGCTCCAACGTATAATGCACTAGTAGGAGCTTATTGCTGGTCACAGCGAATGGAAGACGCATTCAAAACTGTGGAAGAGATGAGATTGAAAGAGATTGGTCCAAATGCTAGAACGTATGATATAGTTTTCCATCATCTTATTCGAATGCAACGCACAAAAGAAGCTTATCAAGTTTATCAGAAGATGAGTTGTGAGCCTACAGTGAGTACTTATGAGATCATGGTGAGGATGTTCTGCAACAAAGAGAGACTAGACATGGCGATTAAAATTTGGGAGGAGATTAAAGGCAAAGGTGTTCTACCAGGAATGCACATGTTCTCAAGTTTGATCACAGCTTTATGCCACGAGAACAAATTAGACGAGGCTTGTGAGTATTTCAATGAAATGTTGGATGTGGGTATTAGACCACCAGGACAAATGTTTAGCCGTCTTAAGCAAACACTTCTCGATGAAGGCCGTAAAGATAAAGTCGCGGATTTGGCTGTGAAGATGGATAGGCTGAGGAAAACCCAACTTGTTGGCTAAGACCAGGTCTCGCGGTTCGGTTTCTCTTATTCATCTCTTCTATTGGACTTTGTTTCATCATTACGGACTATTGAAGTGTTATAATCTTTGAGATATGTCCAAAAATCATTATCCCCAAACTAAAGACATCTATCTCTCTAGTATGCAGTGGTTTTCTACAATGTTTTTGTTAGGGTGGTCCATATTAAAGATTCACTACAGAATATGAGATGATTTGATTCATGAATTTAGGGGTGTCATTTTGGGTAACAATTTTTGGCCCCATTCAAATCCAAATTGAACCGTCCAGAAAAAAACCCAACATAGAAAATCCAATAAGACTTAATTTTTATTAAGACTACGTTTTATATGGTGACCCACTTAAAAGAAAAAAACTTACAATAGTAGAGATAATTCAAACTAGTAGAGAGTAAAAAAAGAGAAGAGAGAAAATAAAAATGGGAGAGAGTAAAAAAAATGAGATAACAAAAAAGAGAAGAGTGTAAAAAAAAACGAGAGAGAGCAAAAAAGAGGGGAGATAGTAAAAATGAGAGAGAGCAAAAAAGAGGGGAGAGAAAAAAAGAGGAGAGAAAAAATAGAGGAGAGAAAATCTCATTTATTAGGGGTAATACCTAATTTCAACCTGTTTACTTTTTTCTTATTAAAATAAAACTTTATGCTTTGATTTTTTCCTGTGTTTTGGATACCCAATGGATAAAAATTCACTTGTAACATTGCTACATGAATCAAGTTACATGACAATTGATAAGTTAATGTTATTAAATTGGGAAGAATGTGTCATTGGGCTATAATGATTTTCTTTTTATTAACAGTAAATAGTTGGAAAACTGCTGGTTTTGTTGTTGTCGTAAATATTCATATACTTTTGGGATGAAAATATATTTAGTAGTTTAGACCATTTCCAAAGGAAGTTTTTAGTAGGGTTTTTAACATTAAACAAATTAAAAAATGATAAAAATGATAAAAATGAGAGAGATAATGTTTTGGGTTCTTAAACAAGACAAATAAAAGAAAATAAGAACCGAAGATATGAAGCGTTGTGGCTTATTCGAAGAGGCGAAGGGACTTTTCTTCCCATTTCTGATCCAAGTTGAGGCGACGTTAGATCTCTGATCCCGATTTAAGGCGAGGCGAGGTGAAGAGGCCGAATTTGTCTTCTAGATTCCGATCTCCTAAATCCTATCACGATAAGTTTTTCTTAACCTATTCTTTGTCATTTAGATCTGAGGGTTGTGATTTGGAGTTCTGTGTGGGTAGTTGGTCACTGAGAATGTATCTCAATCAATTCGACTACACCTATGAATCTATGTTTAACTGTGGATTTAGGTTTTGACAAAATGTGTAAACTTTGGCGATTTGGAATTTTGGATTTATGGTTTGGAATTTTGAAATATCGGAGGAACGACACATCCGTTATTGATGAGGTTATCTTCAATAACGTTTGTGCTATGAGGATTCCGTGTTACAATCCAAGTGATTTGGCTGAATATTGGCGTTTTGGATATGTGGAAGTATGGTTTGTGAATGAGAGAGCTCGAAGGAATGATACAACTGCCATTGATAAAATGATTTTCCTTAGTGGTTGTGTTGTGAGGATTCTGTTTAACAATCAACAAGTTTCGACTGAGAAATGGGGGTCGAGGATTCATCAAATTTTGAATCTTATGTGGTTGGGATTGATTGTTTTTTATAAGTTGGAGCTGAGTTTCTTGTGCAAAGTTGTTAATGTGGATGTTGATTCCTTTAGGGAGTCTAAGAATGTTTGGACAGACAATGGTGCTTTGGTTCTTAAATATGATATCACACAGTGGTACTTTCCATTAGTTCTCATGAGGACATATGGACTTCAAGTGGAGTGTTGGTTGATATGCGGGATGTTTTACGTTTTTAGGTTTAGAGGCGGGGAAATTGAGTACAATATGCTCAACTGGCCTACATTATGTAGACGTATTTGTCTGGTTTTAACTCTGCAACCTATATTTGTAGAATTTGGAGTTTGGTGGTTGAGGTTGCACTGTCAACAGATGCCAAGGATGATGGTGCAGGGAAAAATTAAGAATGGTATGTTTGAACACCAGAACTGGTGGTTATGTGTATTTATCTCAGATTTTGGCTTTAGGTTGTTCACAGATTAGCCGCCTATGGATAATGTTTGGGTATGTTGGCAGTTCATCGGTTATGATTGAGGTAAGGATAGAGTCAGAGGGAATCTTGGAAGGTTATGGTATGACGCGGAATCCCGAAGGAATCGTCACTCCAAGTTGTAAGGATAATCCTTGATCTTCAAAGAATTTGAGTAACCCCCACCTTAGGTATATCAAAACTAAGATCGTTGTTGTTTCAACTCGCCTTCAATTAAGCAAGGTGGTGGAACCACGAAATGTTAACTCAAGTATCCCCCACCTTTAGTATATTAAACCAAAGATTGTTGTTATTTCGACTCGCCCCTTCACGCCAATGGCTAGGAATGGCCACACAAGTGTGATGGAAATCACTTGATAAACCTGTTTGATCCCTTGGATATGACACACCAAGAAAGATCGAAAAGTTCACAAAGAACAAAAAGAGAATCACTCTCAAATTTATTGATAACAAGTTGGATCCTCACAAATGAGAATTACGTGAGTTTATAAAGAAGAGAAAAGACTCTCTAGATTCCTCTAAACTTATTGAATGTCTTAAATATAAAGAGTAAAGACTACTAAGTAAATGACAAGTAAATGTCACAATTTACTATGACTTGAATGAGAAGGACTCTTGAACTTTTGTCCTCCAAAATATCTTTTAGTCTTCCAAATTCGTCACTATTTATGGGCTGAACTTTAAGACTTGATTTAGAACTTCTCTTGGACTTGTAGAAGGCTCAAAGTGGTTTGGACTTGGCAAGTATAAAGTCCAATGGATTCCTTATGTTGTTCTTTGTCCAAAAGGCCTTGAATAAATCCACAAATGCTCTCCTTGATATGTTTAGCCCGTGATCTTGTAATTGGACCGACTGGAATCTCCAAAGCTTTCTCGTGATCTTCATTGCTTAGCTCCAAGTTCTCCTTATCTTCCTTTCTGTTTTCCATGATCATATCATGGTACATACGTGGCCCTATATGGTGTTTTCTAATGTAGAGATTCACGAATTTTCATGCTACATCGAGAAGATATGTTGTCCTATTTTTTAGGAAATAAATTGTTATATTCTTATATCTAGGAGACAGATGCACGATATTTTTAATGACAACCAATTATTGGGAAGCTCTCTAGATAGAGATTCTAGGAGGTTTCAAATCTTTCATATATTTGAAATTTGAGATAGGTTATAAGGCCTAAATTCCTAGGCTTTTTAGGGTTTTATGTTGCGTGGCAATCAGTATTTTCAGTGGCTATAAAACAGAGGCATACTGCAAGGAAATTTATTCTTTACGTCTGAGTTTAGAATTTTGGCTTCGCTGGTCTATAGTAGGATTTTGGTTAATCATGGCTCCGCCTACGTTGAATAAGAAGTTAGCAGTGAGTGGTTCGCCTAGTAAGAGTCTTAAGATTAAGATTCCAAAAATTGACAATACAGCTTCATTGGCTAGATCGTCAAGGGTGTTAATGGGTAGATGTCTTAATCCCCAATACCAGAATGTTCATACGTTTTTGTTTCGCTTACCACAATTATGGGATTTGGTGGGTAGTAAAAGGTCTGAACTTAGGAAACGGAAGGTTCCAATTTGAATTTCAGGCCGAGGAAGACTTAGAACGGATTTTGGAAAATGGGTTTATTAATTTTGATGGTTGGATGATAACATATGCCCCTTGGAGGACTATGGCTGGAGCAGATTATCCAAGTACAATTAGGCTCTAGGTTAGATTCACTCTACCATTCAAATATCTGGTGGAGAAGGTGTATAAGGTTGTGGCGGAGTCAATTGGGGTAGTTCAGGAAATTGATATTCCCAAGGGTATGGTATTAGTTGAGTTGTCTTGCTCAAAACCTCTGATTTTTAGCTCAGTCTTAGAATTTGAGGAAGATCAAGAATCAAAAATTTTGATTTGAGTATAAGCGGCTCATGGGGTTTTGTAATTTTTGTCACTGGATGACACATGATGCGAGTAGCTGTTTTAAAGCTAAGACTATGACTGTAGGCAGGGGCTCTGTGGAACATGGGAAACATATAGCTGATCAAAGATCGAAGAGCTATAAAGGTGCAATATTAGCTGGGACGGGGATGGTAAACAACGCCAAAGTTGCGGGCCAGCCTGACAATAGGAGAGGCCGTGGTCTGGCTTTTTTGAGAACTAAGAAGGAGACGACAAAAACAGTAAGAAAATACATTTACTATACTCTCTTACAAATTAATGATTTGGTTTCTAGTCAATATTTACAGACTGGTTTAATTGTGATTTTGCTGGATTTTTGGATGGTTTTGTGGCAGGTCCGTCGGCCTCTGTTCCACGTAGGGAACGAGTCGAAGCCAGCGCCGGGTGTACTCACTGAAGTGGAGACACTGCAGGCGAATGCTCTGTCAATTGGCGCAGATGGAGAATCTCTTTCGGCTGTCGGTGTGGGCGAAGATTTGGAGCTGACTGTAGCGGAGACTGCTATGTCTCCAAATGAGGAGGCAGTAGATTTGGAGGCTGGTGTAGAGGATTATGAGTGGGAAGATACCCTTATGTATTCAGAGGAAGATCTCTTAGTTGACCTGGCATTCAGAGCAGTTGTGGCTGATGTTCAAACATTTTTTGGAGATGACCTAGATATGGTTGGGTCGGATCAAAGACCGATTTTAGGACGATTTTCGGAGAGATTTCTTTTTCTAAGAGGAGGCCGTTTATTTTTGACAAACGTTGGGTTGGAAAGCCTGGTTTTCATGATCTAATTAGGAGAGTATATGCAAGTAGTCAACATCGGGATAATGTTACGTTTTCTGATAAGTTGAAGGTTTGCTGTCGGGAAATATCACATTGGCGGCATCAAACTATTTTGCCGGGACGACAGAGGATTAAGGATTTGGTAGGGGAGTTGGAAGGTCTCAAAAATAGTGGGACACCGGATTCTGGAAGAATTTTACAAGTTAATTTAGACCTTCAACGTGCTTATAGTGAAGAGGGGGTTTATTGGAAACAGAAATGTCGGAATAATGGTTGCGGTAAAGGGATGAAAACACGAGATTTTTTCATGCCCAGACGTAGCAGCGGCGAGCCCGAAATATGATAAGTGGTCTTTTACTCGAGGGGGGATGTTTGGGTAACATGAGAGGAAGATATCCTCAGGGTAGCAACATATTATTTTTCACAACTTTTTTCGAGTAATGGAGATTCTACTTTGGTATTGGATGAGTTGGAGTCTAAAATTAGTGAAGTGGAAAATCGAATTTTGATGCGGCGAGCCTCCACTGAAGAAGTTAGAGTGGCTTTGGTTTCGATGGATCCCGGGAAAGCCCCAAGACCAGATGGGATGACAACTTTATTTTTCCAAGAGGCGTGGGATATCGTACATGACGATTTGGTTACCATGGTGAATAATTTTATTTCTCGAGGTTCTTTTGAGGTGAGTATGAATAAGACAAATATTTGCCTTATCTTGAAAGTTGCTTGGCCTACGAGGATGGCGGAATTTAGACCAATTAATTTATGTAATGTAGCATATAAGTTAATTTCTAAAGTTATGTGCTTACGGCTAAATAAGGTGCTTCCTAAGTTGGTGTCGGAGACGCAGTCGGCTTTTGTAGCTGGGCGGAATATCTCTGATAATATATTGATAGCTCAAGAGATGTTTCATGCTCTTCGGAAAAATCCTTCCATCAGAGGTAATTATGTAGCCATTAAGACTGATATGAGTAAACCTTATGACCGGGTCGAATGGAATTTTGTCAGGATTTTATTGTGGAAATTGGGGTTCTGTGAAGCTTGGATAAGATGCATAATGTTTTGTATCACGAGCGTGGAATATTCAGTATTGGTGAATGGAGCTCCTGGAGGTAGTATTAGACCGAAGCGAGGGCTAAGACAAGGCGATCCTATTTCACCATACATCTTTATATTGTGCACAAAGGTGTTAATTTTGAAATTACAGGGTGCATAACATTGAGGATTACTGACGGGGATTTCGATTGCTCGAACCAGCCCGTCTATGACACATTTGCTTTTTGCTGATGATAGACTTTTTTCTGTAAAGCATCAAAAGAAGAAATGCATCAAATTTTTCGGATTCTTTGTGAGTATGAGCAGATCTCGGGTCAGCAGATTAACTTCCTCAAGTCATCAATTCAGTTTGGCAAAGGAATATCAGACGTTGACGGAGTGGTTTTGCAACAAATATTAGGGATTCATAATGTGGGTGGTATGAGATCGTACTTAGGTTTACCGAAGAATATTGGAGGAGCAAAAACACGCGTTTTTGCGTTTGTCAGAGAGAAACTGCGGGACCGAGTTAATAGTTGGTCTTCGAAATTTTTGTCGAGAGTCGGGAACAAGGTTCTAATTAAGTTTGTGTTGACGGCTCTGCCTACATATGTGATGTCTTGTTATAGACTCCCAAAGTCGACTGTGCATCAGTTGAATTCTGCTATCGCGGTTTTTTGGTTGTCCACTTCGGCTAACTCGAAGGGGATTCATTGAATACAATGGAAGAAGGTCTGTAGACCAAAATCAGAGGTGGTTTAGGGTTTCGTGGTTTGGAGGATTTTTATTCCGCTTTATTAGCTAAACAGTTTTGGCGACTTATAGAAGCCCCAAAGTCGTTGTTGGCTCGAGTTTTGAAAGGGTGGTATTTAAGGATACATATCCATTGGTCATTAGTTCTAAAGGGGGCTATTAGGAAAGTTGGGGATGGGTCGACGATCAGAGTATGGGAGGATCCGTGGATCCAAGATGACATACCTCGTCCGGCATTACAAGTTTCTTTGCCTATGTTTCCCGGCTTAACAGTAGATCAATTTATTGATAATCAGTTGGGCTCATGGAAGGAAATATTGGTCCATTAATATGTCAACTCATTGGATGCTAAGTTAATACTTGGGATTCTGATACCACAGCGACAACGCCCAGATTATTGGGGTTGGCATTTTACTCCGATGGGCCGATATTCCGTAAAGTTAGGGTATCTCATCCAGGAAGACTTTTCAAATCTTCAGAAGGGTCAATTGGGTCCAACCTTTGAGGCATTATATGGGAAGGTTTGGAAGGTTAATGCACCGAATAAGATTAGGCATATTCTGTTGCAAATTTTGTCCGGGAATGTGGCCGTAAATCAAAATCTGACGAAGCGGGGGATTCCTTGTCTTCCGGATTGTCTTAGGTGTGGAGCTGCGGTGGAGTCTATTACTCATGTTCTTTTCCACTGTCCTTCAGCTTTACAGACATGGGCTCTTTCGGACATCCCATCGGTGACACATATGTTTCCAGGGGACTCGATTTGGTACAATTTGGATTACTTATTTTGGCGCCTACTAGACGGAGGAGATTATTCATATTTTCCTTGGTTAATTTGAATATTTGGAAGGTAAGGAACGAGTTCCGTTTTTCGAATTTTGTTATTGACCCCTGTATTATTTTAATGCGTTCGAAGGCGGAATATGCAGAATGGACAGAGGCACGGGAGTCAATAGTTATTCCACGGTCTCGACAGTTGGGCTACTCCGGGACACACAAATCTTCATGGATTTTCCCATCAACAACCAACTAAGGGTTCACGGACTATAGATGTTTCGTGGATGCATCCTGGAAGACGACATACCTACATACAGGGCTAGGATGGTACTGTTTTCCAGATTCAGTAGAGGGTGTTTGCTCGGGGGCTCGATGTATTAATCGAAGCTTGTCAGCTCTACATGCGGAGGTGGAAGCTGTGTTGTGGGCCATGGATTCACTGGTGGCAATCCAAGCTTTGGAAGTGGAGGTATCGACAGATTGTGAAGCTGTGGTGGAGGTTTTCTCGAAGCCGGGGGATTGGCCAGCTTTTCTCCCATATTAGGAAGACTTTGTATGGTTACGTGATTTGTTCTCCTCTTTCTTGCTCACTGTGATTCCTCGCAATCTCAATTATAGAGTTGATACTAGTGGCAGGCGGTAAGTCCACATAAGACAGCTCATTTGCACAACCAGGAATCGAGTCTCTCCGCCTACATTATATAGGAATTTAGCTATTGGGCCGGCCAGTTGTGGTCCAATGTAATTTGCCGTTGACAAAAAAAGAACAAATAAAAATGCATGGTTCTTAAATAAAAGATTTAATTTAACATATGTCATTAGAGGTTGTGAAATAGCCCAAAATTGGCATCGTTGTCCACCGTGTGGTACTTGAAGGTAGGCATCATTAGAGGGCCACATATACACCTCCTTAATCACACTTTAACACACTTAATTTGGATTAATAATCGGCGTTCACTATATATAAACGAGTCGACTCCTTTGTAAAGACATATCTATCTGCTACACTTGGTCTTGTCTTGTTGAGACTACTTAGACATGGGAGCTCTTTGGATTCTCTTTCCGATTATATCTCCGACTATTTCCACATCTCCCAAAGGAGGAAGAAGCGTAAAGTCATGCAGGTATTTCATATTTACAACGAAATTATTAAGCTAACTACAAGAAATAACGCAATTCCAGATGGAATTATCTTACTTGATCTTCAATGAAAGATGTTTTTTCTTGTTGCGTTTGGTTTTAGAATCAAGCTTTGTAGTCTTCTCCTCTCAAGTTTTAAGTGAATTTAGCCTTTTTATGAACGTTTGCGTTTAGGCACTAATTTTTCGTTTTGCTTGACGCTTTCTTTTTGAGTGCAGACAGTGAATATAAAGGTGAAAATGGACTGCGATGGCTGCGAACGCAGAGTCAAGAAAGCAGTTTCCTCCATGAAAGGTTCGAATTTTCCATAAAATCTTACTACTTTCATGTAAAACACCATATTAGAGAATTTTTATCTTATGTTGAAAGTTGGAAAATATCCGAATTAGTATATATAAAATATAGGCATTTCAACTCATTGTCAACTGGTTTTGAGTTGGAATCTCATAATCTAATACACCAAACCTATTTAAGTTTCCCACAAACCAAGCACGACCTTCCAAAAATCTTGCAGGGGTGAAATCAGTGGAAGTAAACAGAAAGATACACAAAGTGACAGAGTGGATACGTGGAACCGAAGAAAGTATTAAAGAGAGTCGAGAGGACAGGGAAAAAGGCAGAGATGTGGCCGTATATTCCGTATCATATGGTCACATATCCATACGCAATAGGAACTTACGACAAAAAAGCTCCGGCCGGTTTTTATGAATGTAATTGAATTGGTTTAATTTGGTTTAAGCTCTTTTCTATTTCAATTGGTTTACTCTAACCAAAGTTCTTCTTGTATATATAAACAAGAACAATGTAATTTGTTAGTTAAGTTGAATAAAACAGATTTTGTTTCTTCTTCTTCTTCAAGCTCGTTTGATTCCACTTTCATGGTATCAGAGCGTTTTGCTCCGATTTGCATTTCTACTTCAATTTCTTTACCAAGAAGTTGATTTCATCGATTGCGCTGAAGCTCTCTTCATCTCCTTCGATTGTTTCATCGGGGTTTTGTTTTCAATTTCTTGAAAATGGTGACTGTACGATGATGTGGAAGAAGAATTCGAGCTTCTCCATCAATTGAAAGAACTTCTCCAACTCGCGAGGCTTCTATTTCGCGTGAGTCTTCTCCTCTAATCTCCATAGATAGTATTCACTCTCCATATTTCCTGACAAGTAGCGATAATCCTGGATCTTCGATAGTCCATGAAATCCTAGATGGAACTAACTATGGAACTTGGAATATAGCAATTACTATTGCATTAGAGGCTAAGAACAAAATAGCTTTCATTGATGGTTCTCTTCCGCGTCCCTTCGAAGACAGTAATTTGTTCAAGATTTGGTCTCGTTGCAACAGTATGGTCAAGTCTTGGCTGTTGAACTCTGTGTCTAAGCAAATCTATGGAAGTATACTTCGTCACAGTGATGCTCCTGACATATGGAAAGATTTGGTTTCTCGGTTTCATCTCACAAATTTGCCAAGATCGTATCAGCTCACTCAGCAAATCTGGTCTCTTCAACAAGGTTCCATGAGTTTATCAGAATATTATAGGACCTTGAAAACTCTTTGGGATGAACTAGATAGTGCAGATGGTGCTCAGACTTGTCACACTTGCAACTGCTGTAAAAGTGTGGATACTAAAGCAGAGAATGCTCGTATAATCAAGTTCCTTGCAGGTTTAAATGAATCTTATAACACGGCAAGGAGTCATATTATCATGAAAAAAACTGTTCCAGAACTAGCTGAGATCTATAATCTACTTGATCAAGATCACAATCAGAAGAAAATTGGTCATATGCAGTCGAATTCTACAGTGTTCCAAGTCTCAGGTTCTTCTTCTACAGAACAAACTGAAGCTGCTTTGAATGTCACAAAGGGTCCTTATAAATAACTCAAAACATAATAGACCAATGTGTACT
>JAKUCM010009017.1:0-26350 GCA_023374145.1 Lepidium sativum | reverse complement strand
AAAGAGAGAGAAAGTCCTCTAACAATTATTTTACCTAAAAAAGCCAACTATTATTATTTTTACTTAAGGAGACTTACAAACTAAAGTTTATTAATGTGTCTACATTTTAGCATATTTTAGGGACATTATCTAGCACATTTTGAATTCATATTTGCAGTATTATCATCATTTTAGGGACATTTAAGCCTATTATGACTTATTGCTCTGACACTTTCAACTTTTAGGGCCATTGCACGTGAAACCTTATTGCTCTGATACTTTCAACATGACTTTCCCATCGTGTCTGAGACAAAGATTTAAGGGTTAGTCCTTTAACCATCCCTGTCAAAATGTCCCACCTATTTCTTGATGAAGAAAATAAGCAATATATCCTTTGAACAATTCCGAAAAAGACACAGCATTTATGGAAGAAGATGCTATATCACATAGCACAAGATTCAGACTATGACAACCACATGGTGTGAAGAATGCCCTTGGATTAATTTCTGACAACCTCTTTTGAGCTCCCTTGTTCTTTCCTTTCATATTGGATCCAATGTCGTATCCCTTTCCTCTCAAATAAGCAATGTCTAACTCTAGTCCAACCAATGAGTCTTGTAGTGAAGAGAAAAGCCCTTCGCCTGATTTATCATTGACAATCAAAAATGTACAAAAACATTCCTCGATCTTGGTTGACATTGTAAAGACATCAACACATCGGATAACCAAAGTCATTTGCTCTTAGTGGCTAATATCGAGAGTGCAATAAATAATTATGGAAAATACTTCGAATCATGGATCTTCTTTATGATCATAACTTTGATCTCCCTAGCAAGCATTTCACTCATTTCAGTCTTCATTGTGTGACTAAGGTGTTGGGCGTAGATTTCCTTCTTCTTAATTCGTTTAACCTTCTCCATGAAAAGCAAGATTCTTTAAGCTAGAGTTTTCACCAATGCAAATATTCTCAATAACACTTCCCTCAAATGGATTTTCTCTCTATTACATTCTTCTTGAGCATGCTTATCAATGATCTGATTTTTCTATAATCTCAACTCCAACTATTTCCAATGTATCATGGATATAACATGATCATGTGAAACTTCATGTTCTTTAAGCCTTTTTGACAAGTTTCTCCAATCATTATACCCCATGGTTGTGAAGTTACCATCACCTTTTTCATGCTTAAATAACTTGCAGCAGAAAAAAGCTTTATCCAAAGCATTTGAGTATATCAACTATCACCTGTCTTTTTTTCTCCATTGACCATATCTCTTGTATAGAATGCATGCGAAAAATGCCTACCAAGACTGTCTTTCGGAAACTGATAATTACTTGATAGTCTTATCATAGGACCCTTTTGAACCAACAAATCCCTCAATCCCATATCAACGTTTTCCCAATTTTTCGGATCAAAAATATCTTTCTCTTGCTGTTCCTTTTCCTCTTTACCTTGATTTTCAGTCTCATCATGATGAGTCTCTTTACATTCATCTGAATTATGAAGCTCACTATTTTAACCAATATCATATACATACTCATCTTCATTTTCTTCTCTTTGGGTAGCTAAATCCCAATGTCGGTACTCTTAACTTGCTTTACATACCTGAACATAGAACCTTCTAGTGGCTTGATGTATGCTTTTTGTTTCTTCTTCTTATTCTTGTTTTCCACATCCGGTGGTTGGCTCTTTTTTATTCCACATGGTATACTTTTGCTTACTACCGACGGTGGCAATTTGCTTTTGCTTTTGATGTTCCGTGCACACACCTGTCTGCACAGAAACAAAAATCAAATTTAATAATCCACATGTCCAAAATAGCAAAACTTCAAGGACATAAAAATGATTATGTTTAAAACCGATACAATAGCAATATGGCATCATCAATTGTCTAAATAGTAGATAGCGTAAGAATCTATTTTGGCTTTAGTACCCAGCACTGTTAGTGCTTGTGCTTTACCAAGTCACCACTCACCAAGATGACAAAAAGAAACTTAAACTATTTTCTTTGATTGTTTTATGAATAATTTACCATTGTTTATTCCTCTAATAGCAAATCTTTGATCAGTTGATCACTCATCTTCTTCTTTCTAATTAAGTAATAACTAATAAATCACTACACATACTGACATACCTTTTTACGAAAACTTGAAGATAATGATCAATTGATAATTGATGAATTTGTTGAAGGAACTAAAGAAAGAGTTGAATGCTGTAACTAAAAACTCTGAAGAACGAGAAGGTGAAAAAATAATTTGTAGCAAGAGAACAAGAGGAAGAGGAGATCTTTCATGAGAGAGTCGTTGACTAATCATCTTTCTTATGTTTAATTAAATTGTTTTCTAACATGAAATTTAACAATTATTAAGAAGTCCTCTAACAATTATTTTACCTAAAAAAGCCAACTATTATTATTTTTACTTAAGGAGACTTACAAACTAAAGTTTATTAATGTGTCTACATTTTAGCATATTTTAGGGACATTATCTAGCACATTTTGAATTCATATTTGCAGTATTATCATCATTTTAGGGACATTTAAGCCTATTATGACTTATTGCTCTGACACTTTCAACTTTTAGGGCCATTGCACGTGAAACCTTATTGCTCTGATACTTTCAACATGACTTTCCCATCGTGTCTGAGACAAAGATTTAAGGGTTAGTCCTTTAACCATCCCTGTCAAAATGTCCCACCTATTTCTTGATGAAGAAAATAAGCAATATATCCTTTGAACAATTCCGAAAAAGACACAGCATTTATGGAAGAAGATGCTATATCACATAGCACAAGATTCAGACTATGACAACCACATGGTGTGAAGAATGCCCTTGGATTAATTTCTGACAACCTCTTTTGAGCTCCCTTGTTCTTTCCTTTCATATTGGATCCAATGTCGTATCCCTTTCCTCTCAAATAAGCAATGTCTAACTCTAGACCAACCAATGAGTCTTGTAGTGAAGAGAAAAGCCCTTCGCCTGATTTATCATTGACAATCAAAAATGTACAAAAACATTCCTCGATCTTGGTTGACATTGTAAAGACATCAACACATCGGATAACCAAAGTCATTTGCTCTTAGTGGCTAATATCGAGAGTGCAATAAATAATTATGGAAAATACTTCGAATCATGGATCTTCTTTATGATCATAACTTTGATCTCCCTAGCAAGCATTTCACTCATTTCAGTCTTAATTGTGTGACTAAGGTGTTGGGCGTAGATTTCCTTCTTCTTAATTCGTTTAACCTTCTCCACGAAAAGCAAGATTCTTTAAGCTAGAGTTTTCACCAATGCAAATATTCTCAATAACACTTCCCTCAAATGGATTTTCTCTCTATTACATTCTTCTTGAGCATGCTTATCAATGATCTGATTTTTCTATAATCTCAACTCCAACTATTTCCAATGTATCATGGATATAACATGATCATGTGAAACTTCATGTTCTTTAAGCCTTTTTGACAAGTTTCTCCAATCATTATACCCCATGGTTGTGAAGTTACCATCACCTTTTTCATGCTTAAATAACTTGCAGCAGAAAAAAGCTTTATCCAAAGCATTTGAGTATATCAACTATCACCTGTCTTTTTTTCTCCATTGACCATATCTCTTGTATAGAATGCATGCGAAAAATGCCTACCAAGACTGTCTTTCGGAAACTGATAATTACTTGATAGTCTTATCATAGGACCCTTTTGAACCAACAAATCCCTCAATCCCATATCAACGTTTTCCCAATTTTTCGGATCAAAAATATCTTTCTCTTGCTGTTCCTTTTCCTCTTTACCTTGATTTTCAGCCTCATCATGATGAGTCTCTTTACATTCATCTGAATTATGAAGCTCACTATTTTAACCAATATCATATACATACTCATCTTCATTTTCTTCTCTTTGGGTAGCTAAATCCCAATGTCGGTACTCTTAACTTGCTTTACATACCTGAACATAGAACCTTCTAGTGGCTTGATGTATGCTTTTTGTTTCTTCTTCTTATTCTTGTTTTCCACATCCGGTGGTTGGCTCTTTTTTATTCCACATGGTATACTTTTGCTTACTACCGACGGTGGCAATTTGCTTTTGCTTTTGATGTTCCGTGCACACACCTGTCTGCACAGAAACAAAAATCAAATTTAATAATCCACATGTCCAAAATAGCAAAACTTCAAGGACATAAAAATGATTATGTTTAAAACCGATACAATAGCAATATGGCATCATCAATTGTCTAAATAGTAGATAGCGTAAGAATCTATTTTGGCTTTAGTACCCAGCACTGTTAGTGCTTGTGCTTTACCAAGTCACCACTCAGCAAGATGACAAAAAGAAACTTAAACTATTTTCTTTGATTGTTTTATGAATAATTTACCATTGTTTATTCCTCTAATAGCAAATCTTTGATCAGTTGATCACTCATCTTCTTCTTTCTAATTAAGTAATAACTAATAAATCACTACACATACTGACATACCTTTTTACGAAAACTTGAAGATAATGATCAATTGATAATTGATGAATTTGTTGAAGGAACTAAAGAAAGAGTTGAATGCTGTAACTAAAAACTCTGAAGAACGAGAAGGTGAAAAAATAATTTGTAGCAAGAGAACAAGAGGAAGAGGAGATCTTTCATGAGAGAGTCGTTGACTAATCATCTTTCTTATGTTTAATTAAATTGTTTTCTAACATGAAATTTAACAATTATTAAGAAGTCCTCTAACAATTATTTTACCTAAAAAAGCCAACTATTATTATTTTTACTTAAGGAGACTTACAAACTAAAGTTTATTAATGTGTCTACATTTTAACATATTTTAGGGACATTATCTAGCACATTTTGAATTCATATTTGCAGTATTATCATCGTTTTAGGGACATTTAAGCCTATTATGACTTATTGCTCTGACACTTTCAACCTTTAGGGCCATTGCACGTGAAACCTTATTGCTCTGATACTTTCAACATGACTTTCCCATCGTGTCTGAGACAAAGATTTAAGGGTTAGTCCTTTAACCATCCCTGTCAAAATGTCCAACCTATTTCTTGATGAAGAAAATAAGCAATATATCCTTTGAACAATTCCGAAAAAGACACAACATTTGTGGAAGAAGATGCTATATCACATAGCACAAGATTCAGACTATGACAACCACATGGTGTGAAGAATGCCCTTGGATTAATTTCTAACAACCTCTTTTGAGCTCCCTTGTTCTTTCCTTTCATATTGGATCCAATTTCTTATCCCTTTCCTCTCAAATCAGCAATGTCTACCTCTAGTCCAACCAATGCGTCTTGTAGTGAAGAAAAAAGCACTTCGCCTGATTTATCATTGACAATCAAAAATGTACAAAAAAATTCCTCGATCTTGGTTGACATTGTAAAGACATCCACACATCGGATAACCAAAGTCATTTGCTCTTAGTGGCTAATATCGAGAGTGCAATAAATAATTATGGAAAAATACTTCGAATCATGGATCTTCTTTATGATCATAACTTTGATCTCCCTAGCAAGCATTTCACTCATTTCAGTCTGAATTGTGTGACTAAGGTGTTGGGCGTAGATTTCCTTCTTCTTAATTCGTCTAACCTTCTCCACGAAAAGCAAAATTCTTTAAGCTAGAGTTTTCACCAATGCAAATATTCTCAATAACAATTCCCTCCAATGGATTTTCTCTCTATTACATTCTTCTTGAGCATCCTTATCAATGATCAGCTTTTTCTATAATCTCAAATCCAAGTATTTCCAATGTATCATGGATATAACATGATCATGTGAAACTTCATGTTCTTTAAGCCTTTTTGACAAGTTTCTCCAATCATTATAGCCCATGGTTGTGAAGTTACCATCACCTTTTTCATGCTTAAATAACTTGCAGCAGAAAAAAGCTTTATCCAAAGCATTTGAGTATATCAACTATCACCTGTCTTTTTTTCTCCATTTACCATATCTCTTGTATAGAATGCATGCGAAAAATGCCTACCAAGACTGTCTTTCGGAAAATGATAATTACTTGATAGTCTTATCATAGGACCCTTTTGAACCAACAAATCCCTCAATCCCATATCAACGTTTTCCTAATTTTTCGGATCAAAAATATCTTTCTCTTGCTGTTCCTTTTCCTCTTTACCTTGATTTTCAGTCTCATCATCACGAGTCTCTTTACATTCATCTGAATTATGAAGCTCACTATTTTAACCAATATCATATACATACTCATCTTCATTTTCTTCTCTTTGGGTAGCTAAATCCCAATGTCGGTACTCTTAACTTGCTTTACATACCTGAACATAGAACCTTCTAGTGGCTTGATGTATGCTTTTTGTTTCTTCTTCTTATTCTTGTTTTCCACTTCCGGTGGTTGGCTCTTTTTTATTCCACATGGTTTACTTTTGCTTACTCCCGACGGTGGCAATTTGCTTTTGCTTTTGATGTTCCGTGCACACACCTGTCTGCACAGAAACAAAAATCAAATTTAATAATCCACATGTCCAAAATAGCAAAACTTCAAGGACATAAAAATGATTATGTTTAAAACCGATACAATAGCAATATGGCATCATCAATTGTCTAAATAGTAGATAGCGTAAGAATCTATTTTGGCTTTAGTACCCAGCACTGTTAGTGCTTGTGCTTTACCAAGTCACCACTCACCAAGATGACAAAAAGAAACTTAAACTATTTTCTTTGATTGTTTTATGAATAATTTACCATTGTTTATTCCTCTAATAGCAAATCTTTGATCAGTTGATCACTCATCTTCTTCTTTCTAATTAAGTAATAACTAATAAATCACTACACATACTGACATACCTTTTTACGAAAACTTGAAGATAATGATCAATTGATAATTGATGAATTTGTTGAAGGAACTAAAGAAAGAGTTGAATGCTGTAACTAAAAACTCTGAAGAACGAGAAGGTGAAAAAATAATTTGTAGCAAGAGAACAAGAGGAAGAGGAGATCTTTCATGAGAGAGTCGTTGACTAATCATCTTTCTTATGTTTAATTAAATTGTTTTCTAACATGAAATTTAACAATTATTAAGAAGTCCTCTAACAATTATTTTATCTAAAAAAGCCAACTATAATTATTTTTACTTAAGGAGACTTACAAACTAAAGTTTATTAATGTGTCTACATTTTAGCATATTTTAGGGACATTATCTAGCACATTTTGAATTCATATTTGCAGTATTATCATCGTTTTAGGGACATTTAAGCCTATTATGACTTATTGCTCTTACACTTTCAAACTTTAGGGCCATTACACGTGAAACCTTATTGCTCTGATACTTTCAACATGACTTTCCCATCGTGTCTGAGACAAAGATTTAAGGGTTAGTCCTTTAACCATCCCTGTCAAAATGTCCCACCTATTTCTTGATGAAGAAAATAAGCAATATATCCTTTGAACAATTCCGAAAAAGACACAACATTTGTGGAAGAAGATGCTATATCACATAGCACAAGATTCAGACTATGACAACCACATGGTGTGAAGAATGCCCTTGGATTAATTTCTAACAACCTCTTTTGAGCTCCCTTGTTCTTTCCTTTCATATTGGATCCAATTTCATATCCCTTTCCTCTCAAATCAGCAATGTCTACCTCTAGTCCAACCAATGCGTCTTGTAGTGAAGAAAAAAGCACTTCGCCTGATTTATCATTGACAATCAAAAATGTACAAAAAAATTCCTCGATCTTGGTTGACATTGTAAAGACATCCACACATCGGATAACCAAAGTCATTTGCTCTTAGTGGCTAACATCGAGAGTGCAATAAATAATTATGGAAAAATACTTCGAATCATGGATCTTCTTTATGATCATAACTTTGATCTCCCTAGCAAGCATTTCACTCATTTCAGTCTGAATTGTGTGACTAAGGTGTTGGGCGTAGATTTCCTTCTTCTTAATTCGTCTAACCTTCTCCACGAAAAGCAAAATTCTTTAAGCTAGAGTTTTCACCAATGCAAATATTCTCAATAACAATTCCCTCCAATGGATTTTCTCTCTATTACATTCTTCTTGAGCATGCTTATCAATGATCAGATTTTTCTATATTCTCAAATCCAAGTATTTCCAATGTATCATGGATATAACATGATCATGTGAAACTTCATGTTCTTTAAGCCTTTTTGACAAGTTTCTCCAATAATTATAGCCCATGGTTGTGAAGTTACCATCACCTTTTTCATGCTTAAATAACTTGCAGCAGAAAAAAGCTTTATCCAAAGCATTTGAGTATATCAACTATCACCTGTCTTTTTTTCTCCATTTACCATATCTCTTGTATAGAATGCATGCGAAAAATGCCTACCAAGACTGTCTTTCGGAAACTGATAATTACTTGATAGTCTTATCATAGGACCCTTTTGAACCAACAAATCCCTCAATCCCATATCAACGTTTTCCTAATTTTTCGGATCAAAAATATCTTTCTCTTGCTGTTCCTTTTCCTCTTTACCTTGATTTTCAGTCTCATCATCACGAGTCTCTTTACATTCATCTGAATTATGAAGCTCACTATTTTAACCAATATCATATACATACTCATCTTCATTTTCTTCTCTTTGGGTAGCTAAATCCCAGTGTCGGTACTCTTAACTTGCTTTACATACCTGAACATAGAACCTTCTAGTGGCTTGATGTATGCTTTTTGTTTCTTCTTCTTATTCTTGTTTTCCACTTCCGGTGGTTGGCTCTTTTTTATTCCACATGGTTTACTTTTGCTTACTCCCGACGGTGGCAATTTGCTTTTGCTTTTGATGTTCCGTGCACACACCTGTCTGCACAGAAACAAAAATCAAATTTAATAATCCACATGTCCAAAATAGCAAAACTTCAAGGACATAAAAATGATTATGTTTAAAACCGATACAATAGCAATATGGCATCATCAATTGTCTAAATAGTAGATAGCGTAAGAATCTATTTTGGCTTTAGTACCCAGCACTGTTAGTGCTTGTGCTTTACCAAGTCACCACTCACCAAGATGACAAAAAGAAACTTAAACTATTTTCTTTGATTGTTTTATGAATAATTTACCATTGTTTATTCCTCTAATAGCAAATCTTTGATCAGTTGATCACTCATCTTCTTCTTTCTAATTAAGTAATAACTAATAAATCACTACACATACTGACATACCTTTTTATGAAAACTTGAAGATAATGATCAATTGATAATTGATGAATTTGTTGAAGGAACTAAAGAAAGAGTTGGATGCTGTAACTAAAAACTCTGAAGAACGAGAAGGTGAAAAAATAATTTGTAGCAAGAGAACAAGAGGAAGAGGAGATCTTTCATGAGAGAGTCGTAGACTAATCATCTTTCTTATGTTTAATTAAATTGTTTTCTAACATGAAATTTTACAATTATTAAGAAGTCCTCTAACAATTATTTTACCTAAAAAAGCCAACTATTATTATTTTTACTTAAGGAGACTTACAAACTAAAGTTTATTAATGTGTCTACATTTTAGCATATTTTAGGGACATTATCTAGCACATTTTGAATTCATATTTGCAGTATTATCATCGTTTTAGGGACATTTAATCCTATTATGACTTATTGCTCTGACACTTTCAACCTTTAGGGCCATTGCACGTGAAACCTTATTGCTCTGATACTTTCAACATGACTTTCCCATCGTGTCTGAGACAAAGATTTAAGGGTTAGTCCTTTAACCATCCCTGTCAAAATGTCCCACCTATTTCTTGATGAAGAAAATAAGCAGTATATCCTTTGAACAATTCCGAAAAAGACAAAACATTTGTGGAAGAAGATGCTATATCACATAGCACAAGATTCAGACTATGACAACCACATGGTGTGAAGAATGCCCTTGGATTAATTTCTAACAACTTCTTTTGAGCTCCCTTGTTCTTTCCTTTCATATTGGATACAATTTCGTATCCCTTTCCTCTCAAATCAGCAATGTCTACCTCTAGTCCAACCAATGCGTCTTGTAGTGAAGAAAAAAGCCCTTCGCCTGATTTATCATTGACAATCAAAAATGTACAAAAAAATTCCTCGATCTTGGTTGACATTGTAAAGACATCCACACATCGGATAACCAAAGTCATTTGCTCTTAGTGGCTAATATCGAGAGTGCAATAAATAATTATGGAAAAATACTTCGAATCATGGATCTTCTTTATGATCATAACTTTGATCTCCCTAGCAAGCATTTCACTCATTTCAGTCTGAATTGTGTGACTAAGGTGTTGGGCGTAGATTTCCTTCTTCTTAATTCGTCTAACCTTCTCCACGAAAAGCAAAATTCTTTAAGCTAGAGTTTTCACCAATGCAAATATTCTCAATAACAATTCCCTCCAATGGATTTTCTCTCTATTACATTCTTCTTGAGCATGCTTATCAATGATCAGATTTTTCTATAATCTCAAATCCAAGTATTTCCAATGTATCATGGATATAACATGATCATGTGAAACTTCATGTTCTTTAAGCCTTTTTGACAAGTTTCTCCAATCATTATACCCCATGGTTGTGAAGTTACCATCACCTTTTTCATGCTTAAATAACTTGCAGCAGAAAAAAGCTTTATCCAAAGCATTTGAGTATATCAACTATCACCTCTTGTATAGAATGCATGCGAAAAATGCCTACCAAGACTGTCTTTCGGAAACTGATAATTACTTGATAGTCTTATCATAGGACCCTTTTGAACCAACAAATCCCTCAATCCCATATCAACGTTTTCCTAATTTTTCGGATCAAAAATATCTTTCTCTTGCTGTTCCTTTTCCTCTTTACCTTGATTTTCAGTCTCATCATCACGAGTCTCTTTACATTCATCTGAATTATGAAGCTCACTATTTTAACCAATATCATATACATACTCATCTTCATTTTCTTCTCTTTGGGTAGCTAAATCCCAGTGTCGGTACTCTTAACTTGCTTTACATACCTGAACATAGAACCTTCTAGTGGCTTGATGTATGCTTTTTGTTTCTTCTTCTTATTCTTGTTTTCCACTTCCGGTGGTTGGCTCTTTTTTATTCCACATGGTTTGCTTTTGCTTACTCCCGACGGTGGCAATTTGCTTTTGCTTTTGATGTTCCGTGCACACACCTGTCTGCACAGAAACAAAAATCAAATTTAATAATCCACATGTCCAAAATAGCAAAACTTCAAGGACATAAAAATGATTATGTTTAAAACCGATACAATAGCAATATGGCATCATCAATTGTCTAAATAGTAGATATCATAAGAATCTATTTTGGCTTTAGTACCCAGCACTGTTAGTGCTTGTGCTTTACCAAGTCACCACTCACCAAGATGACGAAAAGAAACTTAACTATTTTCTTTGATTGTTTTATGAATAATTTACCATTGTTTATTCCTCTAATAGCAAATCTTTGATCAGTTGATCACTCATCTTCTTCTTTCTAATTAAGTAATAACTAATAAATCACTACACATACTGACATACCTTTTTACGAAAACTTGAAGATAATGATCAATTGATAATTGATGAATTTGTTGAAGGAACTAAAGAAAGAGTTGAATGCTGTAACTAAAAACTCTGAAGAACGAGAAGGTGAAAAAATAATTTGTAGCAAGAGAACAAGAGGAAGAGGAGATCTTTCATGAGAGAGTCGTAGACTAATCATCTTTCTTATGTTTAATTAAATTGTTTTCTAACATGAAATTTAACAATTATTAAGAAGTCCTCTAACAATTATTTTACCTAAAAAAGCCAACTATTATTATTTTTACTTAAGGAGACTTACAAACTAAAGTTTATTAATGTGTCT
The DNA here is from genome assembly GCA_023374145.1 of Lepidium sativum. Lineage (NCBI taxonomy): Eukaryota > Viridiplantae > Streptophyta > Magnoliopsida > Brassicales > Brassicaceae > Lepidium > Lepidium sativum. The sequence goes on along the minus strand of JAKUCM010009017.1, from coordinate 14,584 downwards.
ACATTTTAGCATATTTTAGGGACATTATCAAGCACATTTTGAATTCATATTTGCAGTATTATCATCGTTTTAGGGACATTTAAGCCTATTATGACTTATTGCTCTGACACTTTCAACCTTTAGGGCCATTGCACGTGAAACCTTATTGCTCTGATACTTTCAACATGACTTTCCCATCGTGTCTGAGACAAAGATTTAAGGGTTAGTCCTTTAACCATCCCTGTCAAAATGTCCCACCTATTTCTTGATGAAGAAAATAAGCAGTATATCCTTTGAACAATTCCGAAAAAGACAAAACATTTGTGGAAGAAGATGCTATATCACATAGCACAAGATTCAGACTATGACAACCACATGGTGTGAAGAATGCCCTTGGATTAATTTCTAACAACTTCTTTTGAGCTCCCTTGTTCTTTCCTTTCATATTGGATACAATTTCGTATCCCTTTCCTCTCAAATCAGCAATGTCTACCTCTAGTCCAACCAATGCGTCTTGTAGTGAAGAAAAAAGCCCTTCGCCTGATTTATCATTGACAATCAAAAATGTACAAAAAAATTCCTCGATCTTGGTTGACATTGTAAAGACATCCACACATCGGATAACCAAAGTCATTTGCTCTTAGTGGCTAATATCGAGAGTGCAATAAATAATTATGGAAAAATACTTCGAATCATGGATCTTCTTTATGATCATAACTTTGATCTCCCTAGCAAGCATTTCACTCATTTCAGTCTGAATTGTGTGACTAAGGTGTTGGGCGTAGATTTCCTTCTTCTTAATTCGTCTAACCTTCTCCACGAAAAGCAAAATTCTTTAAGCTAGAGTTTTCACCAATGCAAATATTCTCAATAACAATTCCCTCCAATGGATTTTCTCTCTATTACATTCTTCTTGAGCATGCTTATCAATGATCAGATTTTTCTATAATCTCAAATCCAAGTATTTCCAATGTATCATGGATATAACATGATCATGTGAAACTTCATGTTCTTTAAGCCTTTTTGACAAGTTTCTCCAATCATTATACCCCATGGTTGTGAAGTTACCATCACCTTTTTCATGCTTAAATAACTTGCAGCAGAAAAAAGCTTTATCCAAAGCATTTGAGTATATCAACTATCACCTCTTGTATAGAATGCATGCGAAAAATGCCTACCAAGACTGTCTTTCGGAAACTGATAATTACTTGATAGTCTTATCATAGGACCCTTTTGAACCAACAAATCCCTCAATCCCATATCAACGTTTTCCTAATTTTTCGGATCAAAAATATCTTTCTCTTGCTGTTCCTTTTCCTCTTTACCTTGATTTTCAGTCTCATCATCACGAGTCTCTTTACATTCATCTGAATTATGAAGCTCACTATTTTAACCAATATCATATACATACTCATCTTCATTTTCTTCTCTTTGGGTAGCTAAATCCCAGTGTCGGTACTCTTAACTTGCTTTACATACCTGAACATAGAACCTTCTAGTGGCTTGATGTATGCTTTTTGTTTCTTCTTCTTATTCTTGTTTTCCACTTCCGGTGGTTGGCTCTTTTTTATTCCACATGGTTTGCTTTTGCTTACTCCCGACGGTGGCAATTTGCTTTTGCTTTTGATGTTCCGTGCACACACCTGTCTGCACAGAAACAAAAATCAAATTTAATAATCCACATGTCCAAAATAGCAAAACTTCAAGGACATAAAAATGATTATGTTTAAAACCGATACAATAGCAATATGGCATCATCAATTGTCTAAATAGTAGATATCGTAAGAATCTATTTTGGCTTTAGTACCCAGCACTGTTAGTGCTTGTGCTTTACCAAGTCACCACTCACCAAGATGACGAAAAGAAACTTAACTATTTTCTTTGATTGTTTTATGAATAATTTACCATTGTTTATTCCTCTAATAGCAAATCTTTGATCAGTTGATCACTCATCTTCTTCTTTCTAATTAAGTAATAACTAATAAATCACTGCACATACTCACATACCTTTTTATGAAAACTTGAAGATAATGATCAATTGATAATTGATGAATTTGTTGAAGGAACTAAAGAAAGAGTTGAATGCTGTAACTAAAAACTCTGAAGAATGAGAAGGTGAAAAAGTAATTTGGAGCAAGAGAACAAGAGGAAGAGGAGATCTTTCATGAGAGAGTCGTTGACTAATCATTTTTCTTATGTTTAATTAAATTGTTTTCTAACATGAAATTTAACAATTATTAAGAAGTCCTCTAACAATTATTTTATCTAAAAAAGCCAACTATTATTATTTTTACTTAAGGAGACTTACAAACTAAAGTTTATTAATGTGTCTACATTTTAGCATATTTTAGGGACATTATCTAGCACATTTTGAATTCATATTTGCAGTATTATCATCGTTTTAGGGACATTTAAGCCTATTATGACTTATTGCTCTGACACTTTCAACCTTTAGGGCCATTGCACGTGAAACCTTATTGCTCTGATACTTTCAACATGACTTTCCCATCGTGTCTGAGACAAAGATTTAAGGGTTAGTCCTTTAACCATCCCTGTCAAAATGTCCCACCTATTTCTTGATGAAGAAAATAAGCAATATATCCTTTGAACAAATCCGAAAAAGACACAGCATTTGTGGAAGAAGATGCTATATCACATAGCACAAGATTAAGACTATGACAACCACATTGTGTGAAGAATTCCCTTGGATTAATTTCTAACAACCTCTTTTGAGCTCCCTTGTTCTTTCCATTCATATTGGATCCAATGTCGTATCCCTTTCCCCTCAAATCAGCAATGTCTAACTCTAGTCCAACCAATGCGTCTTGTAGTGAAGAAAAAAGCCCTTCGCCTGATTTATCATTGACAATCAAAAATGTACAAAAAAATTCCTCGATCTTGGTTGACATTGTAAAGACATCCACACATCGGATAACCAAAGTCATTTGCTCTTAGTGGCTTATATCGAGAGTGCAATAAATAATTATGGAAAAATACTTCGAATCATGGATCTTCTTTATGATCATAACTTTGATCTCCCTAGCAAGCATTTCCCTCATTTCGGTCTGAATTGTGTGACTAAGGTGTTGGGCGTAGATTTCCTTCTTCTTAATTCGTTCAACTTTCTCCACGAAAAGCAAAATTCTTTAAGCTAGAGTTTTCACCAATGCAAATATTCTCAATAACACTTTCCTCCAATGGATTTTCTCTCTATTACATTCTTCTTGAGCATGCTTATCAATGATCTGATTTTTCTATAATCTCAACTCCAACTATTTCCAATGTATCATGGATATAACATGATCATGTGAAACTTCATGTTCTTTAAGCCTTTTTGACAAGTTTCTCCAGTCATTATACCCCATGGTTGTGAAGTTACCATCACCTTTTTCATGCTTAAATAACTTGCAGCAGAAAAAAGCTTTATCCAAAGCATTTGAGTATATCAACTATCACCTGTCTTTTTTTCTCCATTTACCATATCTCTTGTATAGAATGCATGCGGAAAATGCCTACCAAGACTGTCTTTCGGAAACTGATAATTACTTGATAGTCTTATCATAGGACCCTTTTGAACCAACAAATCCCTCAATCCCATATCAACGTTTTCCTAATTTTTCGGATCAAAAATATCTTTCTCTTGCTGTTCCTTTTCCTCTTTACCTTGATTTTTAGTCTCATCATCACGAGTCTCTTTACATTCATCTGAATTATGAAGCTCACTATTTTAACCAATATCATATACATACTCATCTTCATTTTCTTCTCTTTGGGTAGCTAAATCCCAGTGTCGGTACTCTTAACTTGCTTTACATACCTGAACATAGAACCTTCTAGTGGCTTGATGTATGCTTTTTGTTTCTTCTTCTTATTCTTGTTTTCCACTTCCGGTGGTTGGCTCTTTTTTATTCCACATGGTTTGCTTTTGCTTACTCCCGACGGTGGCAATTTCCTTATAATTTGATGTTACGTGCACACACCTGTCTGCACAGAAACAAAAATCAAATTTAATAATCCACATGTCCAAAATAGCAAAACTTCAAGGACCTAAAAATGATTATGTTTAAAACCGATACAATAGCAATATGGCATCATCAATTGTCTAAATAGTAGATATCGTAAGAATCTATTTTGGCTTTAGTACCCAGCACTGTTAGTGCTTGTGCTTTACCAAGTCACCACTAACCAAGATGACGAAAAGAAACTTAAACTATTTTCTTTGATTGTTTTATGAATAATTTACCATTGTTTATTCCTCTAATAGCAAATCTTTGATCAGTTGATCACTCATCTTCTTCTTTCTAATTAAGTAATAACTAATAAATCACTACACATACTGACATACCTTTTTACGAAAACTTGAAGATAATGATCAATTGATAATTGATGAATTTGTTGAAGGAACTAAAGAAAGAGTTGAATGCTGTAACTAAAAACTCTGAAGAACGAGAAGGTGAAAAAATAATTTGTAGCAAGAGAACAAGAGGAAGAGGAGATCTTTCATGAGAGAGTCGTTGACTAATCATCTTTCTTATGTTTAAATAAATTGTTTTCTAACATGAAATTTTACAATTATTAAGAAGTCCTCTAACAATTATTTTACCTAAAAAAGCCAACTATTATTATTTTTACTTAAGGAGACTTACAAACTAAAGTTTATTAATGTGTCTACATTTTAGCATATTTTAGGGACATTATCTAGCACATTTTGAATTCATATTTGCAGTATTATCATCGTTTTAGGGACATTTAAGCCTATTATGACTTATTGCTCTGACACTTTCAACCTTTAGGGCCATTGCACGTGAAACCTTATTGCTCTGATACTTTCAACATGACTTTCCCATCGTGTCTGAGACAAAGATTTAAGGGTTAGTCCTTTAACAATCCCTGTCAAAATGTCCCACTTATTTCTTGATGAAGAAAATAAGCAATATATCCTTTGAACAAATCCGAAAAAGACACAGCATTTGTGGAAGAAGATGCTATATCATATAGCACAAGATTAAGACTATGACAACCACATTGTGTGAAGAATTCCCTTGGATTAATTTCTAACAACCTCTTTTGAGCTCCCTTGTTCTTTCCATTCATATTGGATCCAATGTCGTATCCCTTTCCCCTCAAATCAGCAATGTCTAACTCTAGTCCAAGCAATGCGTCTTGTAGTGAAGAAAAAAGCCCTTCGCCTGATTTATCATTGACAATCTAAAATGTACAAAAAAATTCCTCGATCTTGGTTGACATTGTAAAGACATCCACACATCGGATAACCAAAGTCATTTGCTCTTAGTGGCTTATATCGAGAGTGCAATAAATAATTATGGAAAAATACTTCGAATCATGGATCTTCTTTATGATCATAACTTTGATCTCCCTAGCAAGCATTTCACTCATTTCAGTCTGAATTGTGTGACTAAGGTGTTGGGCGTAGATTTCCTTCTTCTTAATTCGTTCAACTTTCTCCACGAAAAGCAAAATTCTTTAAGCTAGAGTTTTCACGAATGCAAATATTCTCAATAACACTTTTCCTCCAATGGATTTTCTCTCTATTACATTCTTCTTGAGCATGCTTATCAATGATCTGATTTTTCTATAATCTCAACTCCAACTATTTCCAATGTATCATGGATATAACATGATCATGTGAAACTTCATGTTCTTTAAGCCTTTTTGACAAGTTTCTCCAGTCATTATACCCCATGGTTGTGAAGTTACCATCACCTTTTTCATGCTTAAATAACTTGCAGCAGAAAAAAGCTTTATCCAAAGCATTTGAGTATATCAACTATCACCTGTCTTTTTTTCTCCATTTACCATATCTCTTGTATAGAATGCATGCGAAAAATGCCTACCAAGACTGTCTTTCGGAAACTGATAATTACTTGATAGTCTTATCATAGGACCCTTTTGAACCAACAAATCCCTCAATCCCATATCAACGTTTTCCTAATTTTTCGGATCAAAAATATCTTTCTCTTGCTGTTCCTTTTCCTCTTTACCTTGATTTTCAGTCTCATCATCACGAGTCTCTTTACATTCATCTGAATTATGAAGCTCACTATTTTAACCAATATCATATACATACTCATCTTCATTTTCTTCTCTTTGGGTAGCTAAATCCCAATCCCAGTGTCGGTACTCTTAACTTGCTTTACATACCTGAACATAGAACCTTCTAGTGGCTTGATGTATGCTTTTTGTTTCTTCTTCTTATTCTTGTTTTCCACTTCCGGTGGTTGGCTCTTTTTTATTCCACATGGTTTGCTTTTGCTTACTCCTGACGGTGGCAATTTCCTTATAATTTGATGTTACGTGCACACACCTGTCTGCACAGAAACAAAAATCAAATTTAATAATCCACATGTCCAAAATAGCAAAACTTCAAGGACCTAAAAATGATTATGTTTAAAACCGATACAATAGCAATATGGCATCATCAATTGTCTAAATAGTAGATATCGTAAGAATCTATTTTGGCTTTAGTACCCAGCACTGTTAGTGCTTGTTGCTTTACCAAGTCACCACTAACCAAGATGACGAAAAGAAACTTAAACTATTTTCTTTGATTGTTTTATGAATAATTTTACCATTGTTTTATTCCTCTAATAGCAAATCTTTTGATCAGTTGATCACTCATCTTCTTCTTTCTAATTAAGTAATAACTAATAAATCACTACACATACTGACATACCTTTTTACGAAAACTTGAAGATAATGATCAATTGATAATTGATGAATTTGTTGAAGGAACTAAAGAAAGAGTTGAATGCTGTAACTAAAAACTCTGAAGAACGAGAAGGTGAAAAAATAATTTGTAGCAAGAGAACAAGAGGAAGAGGAGATCTTTCATGAGAGAGTCGTTGACTAATCATCTTTCTTATGTTTAAATAAATTGTTTTCTAACATGAAATTTAACAATTATTAAGAAGTCCTCTAACAATTATTTTGTCTAAAAAAGCCAACTATTATTATTTTTACTTAAGGAGACTTACAAACTAAAGTTTATTAATGTGTCTACATTTTAGCATATTTTAGGACATTATCTAGCACATTTTGAATTCATATTTGCAGTATTATCATCGTTTTAGGGACATTTAAGCCTATTATGACTTATTGCTCTGACACTTTCAACCTTTAGGGCCATTGCACGTGAAACCTTATTGCTCTGATACTTTCAACATGACTTTCCCCATCGTGTCTGAGACAAAGATTTAAGGGTTAGTCCTTTAACAATCCCTGTCAAAATGTCCCACTTATTTCTTGATGAAGAAAATAAGCCAATATATCCTTTGAACAAATCCGAAAAAGACACAGCATTTGTGGAAGAAGATGCTATATCATATAGCACAAGATTAAGACTATGACAACCACATTGTGTGAAGAATTCCTTGGATTAATTTCTAACAACCTCTTTTGAGCTCCCTTGTTCTTTCCATTCATATTGGATCCAATGTCGTATCCCTTTCCCCTCAAATCAGCAATGTCTAACTCTAGTCCAAGCAATGCGTCTTGTAGTGAAGAAAAAAGCCCTTCGCCTGATTTATCATTGACAATCAAAAATGTACAAAAAAATTCCTCGATCTTGGTTGACATTGTAAAGACATCCCACACATCGGATAACCAAAGTCATTTGCTCTTAGTGGCTTATATCGAGAGTGCAATAAATAATTATGGAAAAATACTTCGAATCATGGATCTTCTTTATGATCATAACTTTGATCACCCTAGCAAGCATTTCACTCATTTCAGTCTGAATTATGTGACTAAGGTGTTGGGCGTAGATTTCCTTCTTCTTAATTCGTTCAACTTTCTCCACGAAAAGCAAAATTCTTTAAGCTAGAGTTTTCACGAATGCAAATATTCTCAATAACGCTTTCCTCCAATGGATTTTCTCTCTATTACATTCTTCTTGAGCATGCTTATCAATGATCTGATTTTTCTATAATCTCAACTCCAACTATTTTACAATGTATCATGGATATAACATGATCATGTGAAACTTCATGTTCTTTAAGCCTTTTTGACAAGTTTCTCCAGTCATTATACCCCATGGTTGTGAAGTTACCATCACCTTTTTCATGCTTAAATAACTTGCAGCAGAAAAAAGCTTTATCCAAAGCATTTGAGTATATCAACTATCACCTGTCTTTTTTTCTCCATTTACCATATCTCTTGTATAGAATGCATGCGAAAAATGCCTACCAAGACTGTCTTTCGGAAACTGATAATTACTTGATAGTCTTATCATAGGACCCTTTTGAACCAACAAATCCCTCAATCCCATATCAACGTTTTCCTAATTTTTCGGATCAAAAATATCTTTCTCTTGCTGTTCCTTTTCCTCTTTACCTTGATTTTTAGTCTCATCATCACGAGTCTCTTTACATTCATCTGAATTATGAAGCTCACTATTTTAACCAATATCATATACATACTCATCTTCATTTTCTTCTCTTTGGGTAGCTAAATCCCAGTGTCGGTACTCTTAACTTGCTTTACATACCTGAACATAGTACCTTCTAGTGGCTTGATGTATGCTTTTTGTTTCTTCTTCTTATTCTTGTTTTCCACTTCCGGTGGTTGGCTCTTTTTTATTCCACATGGTTTTGCTTTTGCTTACTCCCGACGGTGGCAATTTGCTTTTAATTTGATGTTCCGTGCACACACCTGTCTGCACAGAAACAAAAATCAAATTTAATAATCCACATGTCCAAAATAGCAAAACTTCAAGGACATAAAAATGATTATGTTTAAAACCGATACAATAGCAATATGGCATCATCAATTGTCTAAATAGTAGATATCGTAAGAATCTATTTTGGCTTTAGTACCCAGCACTGTTAGTGCTTGTGCTTTACCAAGTCACCACTCACCAAGATGACGAAAAGAAACTTAAACTATTTTCTTTGATTGTTTTATGAATAATTTACCATTGTTTATTCCTCTAATAGCAAATCTTTGATCAGTTGATCACTCATCTTCTCTTTCTAATTAAGTAATAACTAATAAATCACTGCACATTCTGACATACCTTTTTACGAAAACTTGAAGATAATGATCAATTGATAATTTGATGAATTTGTTGAAGGAACTAAAGAAAGAGTTGAATGCTGTATCTAAAAACTCTGAAGAACGAGAAGGTGAAAAAATAATTTGTAGCAAGAGAACAAGAGGAAGAGGAGATCTTTCATGAGAGAGTCGTTGACTAATCATCTTTCTTATGTTTAAATAAATTGTTTTCTAACATGAAATTTAACAATTATTAAGAAGTCCTCTAACAATTATTTTGTCTAAAAAAAGCCAACTATTATTATTTTTACTTAAGGAGACTTACAAACTAAAGTTTATTAATTGTGTCTACATTTTAGCATATTTTAGGGACATTATCTAGCACATTTTGAATTCATATTTGCAAGTATTATCATCGTTTTAGGGGACATTTAAGCCTATTATGACTTATTGCTCTGACACTTTCAACCTTTAGGGCCATTGCACGTGAAACCTTATTGCTCTGATACTTTCAACATGACTTTCCCATCGTGTCTGAGACAAAGAATTTAAGGGTTAGTCCTTTAACAATCCCTGTCAAAATGTCCCCACTTATTTCTTGATGAAGAAAATAAGCAATATATCCTTTGAACAAATCCGAAAAAGACACCAGCATTTGTGGAAGAAGATGCTATATCATATAGCACAAGATTAAGACTATGACAACCACATTGTGTGAAGAATTCCCTTGGATTAATTTCTAACAACCTCTTTTGAGCTCCCTTGTTCTTTCCATTCATATTGGATCCAATGTCGTATCCCTTTCCCCTCAAATCAGCAATGTCTAACTCTAGTCCCAAGCAATGCGTCTTGTAGTGAAGAAAAAAGCCCTTCGCCTGATTTATCATTGACAATCAAAAATGTACAAAAAAATTCCTCGATCTTGGTTGACATTGTAAAGACATCCACACATCGGATAACCAAAGTCATTTTGCTCTTAGTGGCTTATATCGAGAGTGCAATAAAATAATTATGGAAAAATACTTCGAATCATGGATCTTCTTTATGATCATAACTTTGATCACCCTAGCAAGCATTTCACTCATTTCAGTCTGAATTATGTGACTAAGGTGTTGGGCGTAGATTTCCTTCTTCTTAATTCGTTCAACTTTCTCCACGAAAAGCAAAATTCTTTAAGCTAGAGTTTTCACGAATGCAAATATTCTCAATAACACTTTCCTCCAATGGATTTTCTCTCTATTACATTCTTCTTGAGCATGCTTATCAATGATCTGATTTTTCTATAATCTCAACTCCAACTATTTACAATGTATCATGGATATAACATGATCATGTGAAAACTTCATGTTCTTTAAGCCTTTTTGACAAGTTTCTCCAGTCATTATACCCCATGGTTGTGAAGTTACCATCACCTTTTCATGCTTAAATAACTTGCAGCAGAAAAAAGCTTTATCCAAAGCATTTGAGTATATCAAACTATCACCTGTCTTTTTTCTCCATTTACCATATCTCTTGTATAGAATGCATGCGAAAAATGCCTACCAAGACTGTCTTTCGGAAACTGATAATTACTTGATAGTCTTATCATAGGACCCTTTTGAACCAACAAATCCCTCAATCCCATATCAACGTTTTCCTAATTTTTCGGATCAAAAATATCTTTCTCTTGCTGTTCCTTTTCCTCTTTACCTTGATTTTTAGTCTCATCATCACGAGGTCTCTTTACATTCATCTGAATTATGAAGCTCACTATTTTAACCAATATCATATACATACTCATCTTCATTTTCTTCTCTTTGGGTAGCTAAATCCCCAGTGTCGGTACTCTTAACTTGCTTTACATACCTGAACATAGTACCTTCTAGTGGCTTGATGTATGCTTTTTGTTTCTTCTTCTTATTCTTGTTTTCCACTTCCGGTGTGGTTGCTCTTTTTTATTCCACATGGTTTGCTTTTGCTTACTCCCGACCGGTGGCAATTTGCCTTTTAATTTGATGTTCCGTGCACACACACTGTCTGCACAGAAACAAAAATCAAATTTAATAATCCACATGTCCAAAATAGCAAAACTTCAAGGACATAAAAATGATTATGTTTAAAACCGATACAATAGCAATATGGCATCATCAATTGTCTAAATAGTAGATATCGTAAGAATCTATTTTGGCTTTAGTACCCAGCACTGTTAGTGCTTGTGCTTTACCAAGTCACCACTCACCAAGATGACGAAAAGAAACTTAACTATTTTCTTTGATTGTTTTTATGAATAATTTACCATTGTTTATTCTCTAATAGCAAATCTTTGATCAGTTGATCACTCATCTTCTTCTTTCTAATTAAGTATAACTAATAAATCACTGCACATACTGACATACCTTTTTACGAAAAACTTGAAGATAATGATCAATTGATAATTGATGAATTTGTTGAAGGAACTAAAGAAAGAGTTGAATGCTGTAACTAAAAACTCTGAAGAACGAGAAGGTGAAAAAATAATTTGTAGCAATGAGAACAAGAGGAAGAGGAGATCTTTCATGAGAGAGTCGATGACTAATCATCTTTCTTATGTTTAATTAAATTGTTTTCTAACATGAAATTTAACAATTATTAAGAAGTCCTCTAACAATTATTTTATCTAAAAAAGCCAACTATTATTATTTTTACTTAAGGAGACTTACAAACTAAAGTTTATTAATGTGTCCTACATTTTAGCATATCTTACGGATATTATCTAGCACATTTTTAATTCATATTTGCAGTATTATCATCGTTTTAGGACATTTAAGCCTATTATGACTTATTGCTCTGACACTTTCAACCTTTAGGGCCATTGCACGTGAAACCTTATTGCTCTGATCTTTCAACATGACTTTCCCATCGTGTCTGAGACAAAGATTTAAGGGTTAGTCCTTTTAACCATCCCTGTCAAAATGTCCCACCTATTTCTTGATGAAGAAAATAAGCCAATATATCCTTTGAACAAATCCGAAAAGACACAGCATTTGTGGAAGAAGATGCTATATCACATAGCACAAGATTAAGACTATGACAACCACATGGTGTGAAGAATGCCCTTGGATTAATTTCTAACAACCTCTTTTGAGCTCCCTTGTTCTTTCCTTTCATATTGGATCCAATGTCGTTATCCCTTTCCTCTCAAATCAGCAATGTCTAACTCTAGTCCAAGCAATGCGTCTTGTAGTGAAGAAAAAAAGCCCTTCGCCTGATTTATCATTGACAATCAAAAAATGTACAAAAAAATTCCTCGATCTTGGTTCACATTGTAAAGACATTCCACACATCGGATAACCAAAGTCATTTGCTCTTTGTGGCTAATATCGAGAGTGCAATAAATAATTATGGAAAAAATACTTTCGAATCATGGATCTTCTTTATGATCATAACTTTGATCTCCCCTAGCAAGCATTTCACTCATTTCAGTCTGAATTGTGTGACTAAAGGTGTTGGGCGTAGATTTCCTTCTTCTTAATTCGTCTAACCTTCTCCACGAAAAGCAAAATTCTTTAAGCTAGAGTTTTCACCAATGCAAATATTCTCAATAACAATTCCCTCCAATGGATTTTCTCTCTATTACATTCTTCTTGAGCATGCTTATCAATGATCAGATTTTTCTATAATCTCAAAATCCAAGTATTTCCAATGTATCATGGATATAACATGATCATGTGAAACTTCATGTTCTTTAAGCCTTTTTGACAAGTTTCTCCAATCATTATAGCCCATGGTTGTGAAGTTACCATCACCTTTTTCATGCTTAAATAACTTGCAGCAGAAAAAAGCTTTATCCAAAGCATTTGAGTATATCAACTATCACCTGTCTTTTTTTCTCCATTTACCATATCTCTTGTATAGAATGCATGCGAAAAATGCCTACCAAGACTGTCTTTCGGAAACTGATAATTACTTGATAGTCTTCAATGTTTTCCCAATTTTTTGGATCAAAAATATCTTTCTCTTGCTGTTCCTTTTCCTCTTTACCTTGATTTTCAGTCTCATCATGATGAGTCTCTTTACATTCATCTGAATTATGAAGCTCACTATTTTAACCAATATCATATACATACTCATCTTCATTTCCTTCTCTTTGGGTAGCTAAATCCCAATGTCGGTACTCTTAACTTGCTTTACATACCTGAACATAGAACCTTCTAGTGGCTTGATGTATGCTTTTTGTTTCTTCTTCTTATTCTTGTTTTCCACCTTCGATGGTTGGCTCTTTTTTATTCCACATGGTTTGCTTTTGCTTACTCCCGACGGTGGCAATTTGCTTTTGATTTTGATGTTCCGTGCACAAACCTGTCTGCACAGAAACAAAAATCAAATTTAATAATCCACATGTCCAAAATAGCAAAACTTCAAGCACATAAAAATGATTATGTTTAAAACCAATACAATAGCAATATGGCATCATCAATTGTCTAAATAGTAGATAGCGTAAGAATCTATTTTGGCTTTAGTACCCAGCACTGTTAGTGCTTGTGCTTTACCAAGTCACCACTCACCAAGATGACGAAAAGAAACTTTAACTATTTTCTTTGATTGTTTTATGAATAATTTACCATTGTTTATTCCTCTAATAGCAAATCTTTGATCAGTTGATCACCCATCTTCTTCTTTCTAATTAAGTAATAACTAATAAATCACTGCACATACTGACATACCTTTTTACGAAAACTTGAAGATAATGATCAATTGATAATAGATGATTTTGTTGAAGGAACTAAAGAAAGAGTTGAATGCTGTAACTAAAAACTCTGAAGAACGAGAAGGTGAAAAAATAATTTGTAGCAAGAGAACAAGAGGAAGAGGAGATCTTTCAAGAGAGAGTCGTTGACTAATCATCTTTCTTATGTTTAATTAAATTGTTTTCTAACATGACATTTAACAATTATTAAGAAGTCCTCTAACAATTATTTTATCTAAAAAAGCCAACAATTATTATTTTTACTTAAGGAGACTTACAAACTAAAGTTTGTTAATGTGTCTACATTTTAGCATATTTTAGGGAGATTATCTAGCACATTTTGAATTCATATTTGCAGCATTATCATCGTTTTAGGGACATTTAAGCCTATTATGACTTATTGCTCTAACACTTTCAACCTTTAGGGCCATTGCACGTGAAACCTTATTGCTCTGATACTTTCAACATGACTTTCCCATCGTGTCTGAGACAAAGATTTAAGGGTTAGTCCTTTAACCATCCCTGTCAAAATGTCCCACCTATTTCTTGATGAAGAAAATAAGCAATATATCCTTTGAACAATTCCGAAAAAGACACAGCATTTATGGAAGAAGATGCTATATCACATAGCACAAGATTAAGACTATGACAACCACATGGTGTGAAGAATGCCCTTGGATTAATTTCTAACAACCTCTTTTGAGCTCCCTTGTTCTTTCCTTTCATATTGGATCCAATGTCGTATCCCTTTCCTTTCAAATCAGCAATGTCTAACTCTAGTCCAACCAATGCGTCTTGTAGTGAAGAAAAAATCCCTTCGCCTGATTTATCATTGACAATCAAAAATGTACCAAAAAATTTCTCGATCTTGGTTGACATTGTAAAGAC
>JAKUCM010009016.1:0-18549 GCA_023374145.1 Lepidium sativum | reverse complement strand
TCGTAGTTATTATTATATCAAAAGTTATACAAAACTGATCCGAGAATGGTAAATTGTAAATCTAATTATCTGTTAACTTTTTCAATTTATCCAGAAAATAATTAATAAAGGAGTCAAAGGAAAATTGGAACGAGTTTGAACTATAAATATACTTTGAAAAATCTTATAATAGTCTAGAAAAAACGAATTTACTTTGAATTTCACGGTCAAGGATTGATAGTAAGAAGTGATCATATTGTTTTTGATATTTAATAATGTAAAGATCACATTAATGTAATTATTTATACACGTCACCGATGATACTTTTTTTGTTTCAACGTAACTATGAAAGTCTTGTTTATATATTTTTGTCACTAATTAATTATTAACTATTCATAATTAAGGTAGTTATTAGCTTAAGATGCATTAGTCTTAATTGTGTCTGAAGAAGACCATCCATGTTCTGTTTCTCAATCTCTTGTGTTCGGTATGTTATGCTATTTCTGTTCGGTCATATTACAGAAAAATGCAAAAAAGAAAAAGAAGAGAAATTAACTCATGTCATTGCAGTTTCATCTCAAAAATACAAACTTTCACTAGCCAAAATTTAATTAATTAACATTTTTGCCAATAAAAAACCATTAAATTAAAGTAACTAATTTATAGTCTAAATTTTTAAAGTAAAGCAAGATAGCTCGGAATAACCATTATAGTCTAAATTTTTAAAATGAAGCAAGATTAGCTCCGAATAACCATTGGATCAATAATACCTGATCCATAAATTATACAAACAAAAACATTTAGGCAAAATTTGAATAAAACAATCAAACTTCACATGGGCCACATGGACTAACTATATTATTGGGCTTTACCAGAAACAGGCCCAACCTAAAACTAACACTGACCAAAACGCACAGTTTCACTGTTGACCCAACGACGACCAAAAGTCAACAATTTTTCACGTTCGAAAGAAAACAATGTTTGAGACTATTGTAATTAGAGATCAAACTTTTCAGATGTTTCGATTTTGTAACGACAGAAAAATTTATGGAAAAGATGAAACTCTACACATAGAATCAAGAAAGTAATTAATCCCCAAAAACAATTATACGAAAATAGTACTAGTGAGATTATTAATTATCCATAATTAAAGTGATAACAAAAGCTAGATTAAAAACGCATTAATCACTGGAGTAACAGTGATAGCTATTATTCGTTGAAAAAGCTTCCATGTATTGTTTCTCCAATACTTCCATTACTTTATCTGCTATTGCACTTGCATAAACACTAGATCCTTCCATAATCTGTTCATAATCACAATCAATTAGTTTTAAATCTGACTATATATGAATAGAACTGAAAAAACTTTAAACAAACCTTAGTGTTGAACAAGAAGCTATGGTGTTCACCAATCTGTGCACCAGCTACATGATGAAGATCAAGCTGAAGTTGATCAAGTACTTTGGAGATGAACAACAAACAATTGATTTTCTTCTTTTGCAAGATTTTGATTGTAACTTCATCGTCTATGATTCGTACATCGACTTCAGTGAATTTCGATTTTCTTTTGAGCCATGAACATCTTAAGGAATTGTTGTTCTTGGATTGTTCTACTCCTCTTTCGTTTTGAGCCTCATCAACAACATCATCTCCTTCAGCATTTCGTTGCTTTCCTGTTCTTTTCTTTTCGACTAGAAGCTTGAACTCATCGATTGTTCGTAACAACTCTTTGATGTAATCTATGGCTTCTCCAACGATTGATGCTCTATCACTCTAAAAGATTCGAGAAAAGGGGTTTAGTTACTTGCAGGAGAAGTTAGTGCAATAACTTAACGAAAATACAAGAATCTAATCGCTAAAGAGTCTAAAAGCTTTGATTCTAACTAACTCATTCTTCGTTATTTGTTGTAGGTTTCTCGCTCGAATGTTCTATCAGTTAGAATCAAGGCTTTTAGGCTCTTTAGCGATCAGATTCTTGTCTTTTCATTAACAGTTAGTATACATAAAGTGAGTGAGTTGATTACCTTGGTGGGATTTGGAATTAGACTCTCTAGCTCACCAAATCGGTCTTTGAAATGAACTCTTCTCTCTCGTTCAGTAGGGAAAATTTTCCGCTTTCTCGATCCTCTTCCTTTACGTGTTAAACCATTGTCAAGGCCATTGTTTTCTTCAGCAAACATTAACTTAACTCCTTCATTTGTCTGATCAATTTGGTTACCAACTCCAAGTAAAGTTCCATGAGGAGGTTGCAATGGAAAGTTCAGATGAAAGAGAGGGTCATAACCAGCAGCAACAGAGGAAGATCTTGTCATCATAATGTCTTGAATGTTCAGGTTCGGGTTTGTGAAAGGTGGAAGTGAAGATCTAGGTAACTGCAAGAGACTGAGTAAGTCAGGAGTTGTGTGATTAGTACTCAATTTCACATAATCTTGGTAACCATTGTCCCAAATATACGATTGTGGTGCATCTTGGAGGGTTTGTTGGATTGAAGTTTGGAATTGATGATCACAATTTGGAGTAGTATTGATGTGAACATAAGGTATGGTTGATGCAGGTAAAGTACAGTCTTGTGGGCTTAAGTGGAACTCAGAGAGATCTTCTAAAGTACAGTTACTGTTGTTACTATTGCTGATTGTGATTCCTGGTGGTGGATCAGGTGGAGAGAAACTGTTTTCTGCTGTCATTTCTGTTGGAGCATTTGGATCAAAACACCCAATTTCTTCAAACATAAATCTGGTTCAAACATAAGATGGTTTCAAAATGAGTAAAAATTTAAGACATTTTTGTTATTTGTTACCTAACCTCAAACAAATTTTGTTCTAAAACCACTTTAACAAAACAAGAATAAAACAAAAATATAATTTTTCTCTTCCTTCCTCTTTTCTTTCAACAATTAAATCGATAAAATTCAATCTATACCTAATCCCCAAACCTCTAAGTCTCTAACAATATCATCAAACACGATTCCCTGAGGTCTAACTCAGATAAAAAGAGCAACCAAATTACACCAAACTATTTGACTAAAAGTCATTTCTATATCAGAAAAATCAAGTTTGAGTCTAGTTAGATTAACTCTAATAAGCTTAAGGTGAGATTATAAGTAATTAAAAATTGTAATAAAACTAAGATAAAGAATACATTTATCATTACCGGTGGGTGATGATTCTCCGATGAAGTTTTCCGATTAAGGGATTTGAAACCAAAGGAAGAAGAGACTCACATAAACAACTTTCTTTCTTTCTTTCTTTTTGTAATGCTTATACGTTTGCAATATGAGAGCAACAATAAAAAGAGAGGAAGATGACAACTTTTTAAAATATTAATTAAAATTAAATAAAAAACAACTATTTACATTTGTGGTCGATTGGGGGACAAAAAATGTTACGTACAAAACTAATTATCTTTGACTGGTAGAAAGTTACATAAAATAATTTCTTTATATAATGGAAAAAAGTGGAATGTATCTTACTTTTATGGGACTTTTATCTCTTTTTGAAGGTTGATAGAGTACACATGTCACATATATATATATATATTTATAAATGAATTATTTAGGAATAATAGATAAAAATGTAAAAAAAATCATACTAGTAGTGTTATGAGTGTTGTGGTTGGATCATGTAGTTTCTGTTTGGGGAAAGGTTGGCTGGTTCGTTACAGTCTATCACTTCCATGACGTTTCTCTCTTTAATGTGGGTTTCACTACGATTCTCTCAGGTTTTGCCGTTTTGGGAACACGATCTTCAAGGGCGTTTTCGTCTTTCCACTATTTTTTTTCTATCAACAGATTATATTGGACCACGATCTTATATAATATAGGCATGGGAACTCGATCCCGTCTATTTTCCTCTATTTTATATATAATGTTTTTAAGAAACATAATCAGTAGGAAATTTTGGCATCCCTAAAACCGAAACCAGTTTTTAGACAATGGTCATAATCTCTAAACAATAAATTAAATTATTTTTATAACAATTTAGTTTTTATTTAAATTTAAACTTTTAAAATTAATTGTTCAATAATGATTTGACATTTGTTAAGAACCATTACTAATGTATCTCTTTTAAAAATGTTTCTCCCTCTCTTCTATCTTTTTGTACCTTTTTTATTTTTATTTTATTTTGTAAATATTAAGAAATTTTAGTTAAGCATAAAATTTGAACTAAATTATTTTTTGTTTTGGTCATTCTTCACCACATAAGATTTGAACATATAATTTTTTAGACAATTAATTGCTTAGATCATTTCCAAATGGGGTTTTTGGAGGTTGTTCTTAAGAATAATTTTTTTTAAAAAAATGATAAAAGAAGAAAGAGAAAAAGATGGGTCTGACTTTAGAGACCCATCTCTTGAATAATAAGAGACTTTCATACATGTGTCTTTTTTTTATTGGTTAACATAATGCATGGTTCATGGGCTGTTGCCGAGAGATTGATTGTGATGGCACTCAACACCTTTGAATTCAATGTTGTCGGTAGTGATGAGAAGAATTATTTTATTTGCTTGGAATCGAACACTACAAGAGAACACTAGATTAGGGACCAAATTTTACAACGTTTTTGGGACATTGTAAAATTGGGAGGTATTTACAACTCCCTTACGACGTTTTGAGATTTCATTGTAAAGGAGTTGTAAAGAGACAATGAAAATTTTTTTGTAAACAAGTTGGTAATTTACGACTCCTTCACAATGCTTTCCCATTTCTAAAACAATTTGTTGTTAATTAGTCCCTAAGTTGCAACTCTTTTACGACCTCTATATTTTACATTAAATTAACATCGAATGTCAAAGTAGGTAAACACGTTTTTCTTGTTAAGTAAAAAGTTTTAAATTTTTTTTAATTTATGTTGTAAAGGCGTTGTTAAATTTAAAATTTCGTTGCTAAAACGTCTCTACTTTAAAACTCTTTTACGACTAAGTAGTTTACAACTATTTAAGAACGTAATTTCAAATTAGATATTTATGGTTAGGGACATGTGTTCTAATTTACTCGTAATTTGCGAGAAGTTGTAAAATCATCGTTAATTTTTTGCCTATATAAGGAGGAAGTCTCTCTTCATTAATCACAACATCAAAAAAAAAAAAAAACGTGGTAGAGGAGAAAAAAAACGGTTTTGGGGATAAATCCAAAAAATGTCTTTCGATGGAGATATATTCGAGCAACGAAAGTGGATGTATATGAATAGAGATGCTGTCGGAATCGTGGCAAAGGAGTTTATGAATAGCGCATAAATATTCATGCACTAGGCTAGTCAAACCGAAATCACGGTCGAATCGGGTAAGATGTTCTGTCCTTGTCGGAAATGCAAAAATACAAAATTCACCCGAGTAGAAACTGTTTGGAATCATATATTAAATATAGGGTTTACACCGCATTATACATTTGGTTTCACCATGGGGAAGGTGATAGCGGTCGTGGGAATGATGAAGCAAGTAGTAGTAATTTTAAGAATGTTGATGCTAATATAGGTGAATCAAGTAATTTGCATGATGTTGGTTATCAGAATGAGATTCATTGGGTTGTAGAGCATGATAAGATGCATGAAATGGTCATAGATGCATTTCAGGAAACTAATACTGATCAACCTATAGTTGCTGAGACACCCAATTTAGATGCAAAAAGGTTTTATAACATGCTAGATGCTGCAAACCAGCCTCTCTACGAGGGGTGTAGAGAATGTCTGTCTAAATTATCATTGGTAGCTAGGATGATGAATATTAAAACAAAATGTAATTCATCTCAGTCATGCATGAATATGTGGACTGACTTGCTCAAAGAGTATTTGCCAGAAGACAATGTGTGTGCTGAATCATATTATGAGACGCATAAATTGGTCTATAGTCTTGGGTTGCCGTGCGAAACCATTGATGTTTGTATAGATAATTGTATGATCTACTGGAAAGATGATGATGTGTTACAAGAATGTCGGTTCTGTAACAAGCCAAGATATAAGGCACAAGGGAGTGGGCGTAAGAAGGTTACGTATCAACGAATGTGGTATTTGCCAATAACTGATAGATTAAAGAGGTTATATCAGTCGGAGAGGACAGCAACTGCGATGAGATGGTATGCAGAGCATTCACAGACAGAATGAGAGATTAATCATCCTTCAGATGCAAAGCCGTGGAAACATTTTAATATGGTACACAAAGATTTTGCTAGGAATATTAGGAATGTTTATCTTGCTCTATGCACCGATGGTTTTAGTCCGTTTGGAATGTCTGGTAGAAAATATTCTTTGTGGCCAGTAATCCTCACGCCTTATAACCTTCCTCCGGGAATGTGCATGGAAAAAGAATTTGTATTCCTAAGTATACTTGTTCCTAGTCCTAATCATCCGAAACGGTCTCTTGACGTGTTTTTGCAACATTTGATCATGAGCTGAAACAGTTATGGACGCACGGGGTTCAAGCATATGATTGTTCTGTCCAAAAAAATTTTACGATGAAGGCGGTGCTTATGTGGACGATAAGTGACTTCCCTGCCTACGAAATGTTATCTGGTTGGACAACACATGGGAGATTGGCTTGCCCATATTGCTTTGCGAGAACAAATGCATTCCAACTGAAGCATGGTATGAAGACGTCTTGGTTTGATTGTCATCGTCGATTTCTTCCAATTAACCATCTTTACCGAAGGAACACGACTCTATTCAGGAGTAAAGTTAAGGTAAAGGATCCCCCACCATTGTATTATCAGGAGAGGAAATCGAACCAAATATGGATTGTCAACGTCTTTACGACGTTCTGTTCAATACCGTTAGGGTCCTTTTAATTCACCATAATATCTCAATGAATTGTACCGTAACGGTACATTGAATGCCAACGTCTTTACATCTAATACGTTGTAAATTCGACCATAACTTTACAACTCTTTTACGACGTAACATGAATTCCCAACCCTTTTACAACTCCACGTATTCCCTATAAATATATCACCAATTTTGCAACATCATTCCATCATTCCCCATTCTAAGGTATCCCTCTCTCCCTTCTCTTTACAATTTTTTTTTGGGCAAATTTAGGATTTAAAATTATGTACGTTGTTTAGAAATTATGTAGTAGATATGAAATTTAGAATTTAGGGTTTATATATTATTTAGTAGTATCCAATGTCTAATTTACGGAACATCCTTTTGTAGGTACAAATTATGGCACCCCGTAAGCATATACGCCGTGTCCATTACAGTGACATGCTGCAAGGCACCGCTTCGTCTTCTACTTCCTCGGCTGTGCCAGAGACACAGTCGCAGTCACATCATCAGAGTCATACACCACCGCGTATTTCCCCAGCACCAGAAGTGGCCGTAGATCCCCCTCCGACGAATGTTGCGGTCCATCCAGACCTTTTGGTGCCGCCTGATGCACCTTACGCGCAGTACCGGGTTGAGGATATTCTCGTGGCACCAAACTGCGAGAATTTGCCGCATCTACACATCGATCGTCCAACTGGAACCTATTGGTACATATTTAATTTAATTTACATACATAATTTAAGCATTTATATTTAAATAACTAATAATATGTACTATGAAAAATTTCAGGTTCGGTATTGATAGTAAAGTGGGACGAAGCATCACATAATGCATCAAAAGCTATTTCGTGGAGGCGACTCCAAATTGGAAATCAACACCGCATTACATTCGCATAACGTGGTTCAAGATTTTTGCGGTATTTTTTTTTAACATTAATTTTTTTAATTCAACATACTATAATATATAATAAATATTAATGAATTACTTTAACTACTAGCAACATTGGAATTGGGACGTCTCTATCAACGAGACATTCCGACATGAGTTCAACCACAAAGCCATGAAGCGGCTTATTAACACAGTCTCGGACTGGAAAACTGAGTGGGAGGTGAAGGGAGATGCCGGGAAACCCACATTCATGACCAACGCTTGTTGGGATGGACTGAAGAGTTACTGGGTAGACCCTGCAGCTGTGAGGAGAGCTGCTCAGTGTTCCGCCTCCCGGAAGACGATTGGTCCCGAAGGCTTACCAGTCGCAATGCCGCACACTGCGGGCCAAATGCCTTTTGGCGGAATGGCAATACAAATCGTAAGTATTTTTTAATATAAATTTTTTCTTTATAATATTTATCAACATAAATTAATATTTAGTTTAAAATTTATTTTATTAGGCGGAAAGAACTGGATATATTCCTATGCTTCCAGAATTGTATGTCGCAACCCATAAGAAGAAATATGGCGTCTTCGTCGATCCACGGTGTGAGCTGCTACACAGCCAGGTTGAAGCTACGGTTCAGGAGCGTCAAACACAGCTTTCCCAGGAATCTACCGACGGTACTCCTGTCGAATTGAGTGCTCCTGAGATCAACGTGATTTATAAGCAGGTATTAAATTAAATATTTTAATTTAAATAATATTTTTTTCCTGACAAATCTTTTTTGTAGATCGTTCCAACAAAAAAAGGACGGATTATTGGCATAGGATCCGCCCAAGATGTCCAGAGAATTACTTCTAACTGGATGGGTGAAAACTCACTCCATACTCAGTTGCATGAATCTCGTGCGGAAATTGCTTCGCTAAAGCAAACGACGGATGAGAAATTCGCAGCCATGGAATCCATGATGGATATTTTGGTTGCGGGCAATCCACATGCATCTGCGGCTTTGAAGCTTAGACGTCGGAACCTCGGGATTATGCATACAGAGAATGTCGATGTCGATTTGAACGAGCGAGTGGCTGAAGATCAGGACGACCGTAGCTCTGACATGTTTGACGAATTACTCTGTTAAATCTTTTGTAATTTGTAATTAAATTTTGTAAAAACATTTTAATTTTATATTTTAGTTTTATATTATAATTATAATTTATTCATTTCATATTTTTATTTAAATACAAAATATTACAATTTTAATTAAAAAAAAAAATTAGTCCCTAAATCGATGTAAAATATTGGTCTTTAAGTAGTTGTAAATAGTTTCGTCTTTAAATAGTTGCAAAATTTTTGTATTTAAGTAGTTGTAAATAATTTAGTCTTTAAGTAGTTGTTAAATTTTCGTCGTTAGTTAGTTGTAAAGTTTTCGACTTTAATACGTTGTAACACATTTCGACTTTAATACGTTGTAAAACATTTCGACTCTACTTAGTTGTAAATAATACGTTGTAAGTTACTTGTTAAGTTTATAACCAACTTACAACGTATAGTTTGCCATCGAGTTTACAACATCCTCTTAATGTTACGACGTTTTAACAACGTTAATATTGCGTTGTTAACTTTTACAACGTTTTTACAACGTTTTATGGCTTACGACGGCAAGATACGATGAACCACATGGCGTCCCTAATGCGTTGTAAAAGGCCTTTACAACACATTAGGGACGAAAATGAGAGTTGTAAGAGTCATGTTCTCTTGTAGTGGAAGAGTTGCAGTTGTAGAGTGTTTAACATCGAAAAGTATCTGTGTATCCACGCATTGGCTGCATTCATTCATTACCATAAGATAGAACCTCGACCTCGTAATATCTCACTACATGAGCTTTGTTCTAAATATTATTGGTCCGAGTTGTGGGCACTTGCGTATACTAGGTCTATTTTGTTGGTGCCCGAGATGTCGCAATAGGATGTTCCGGATTACATCAAAGATAAATAAATCAAACCACCGGAATGGATTATTAAAATGGGAAGAAGAAAAGTGAAAAGGATGCTATTGGTAGGAGAGACACGTCCAAGATCATCAAACGTAAGGAGACCGAGACAAAGGTTCCAATTGCCAATATTCAGATATCTAGCAGAAGATGAGGTCAATCTGTAATTTGTTGAGTATTTGTAAAACTTGTGAAACTAGTAAAACTAAGGTATTTCCTAAGAGCCTTATGACTCTCTCTGGAAAATGTGTATGTGTAAAACTTGTGAAACTCGTATAACTGGAGTATTTCGTAAGAGAGGCTCTCTCTGGAAAATATGTATGTGTAAAACTTGTGAAACTCGTAAAACTGGGACATGTCTCGGTATTTTTTTACATTCCCTACTTGGGTCTTGTGGCCTTTTAAATCATATGGATATTTTGTTATTTTAATAATGAGTTTATATTTTTTGTAATATTTTTTTCTAGAAAAGAATACAAGAATGAAGTACTTATAAATAAGATAATCTACAATGAAATTCAATTCTTATAAGTTAATACATATATTGATGAATGACTCTATACATTACTTAAAAATAAAATTAAAATAAGATTTTTAAACTTAATTACATTAGTCCACCATATTCCGTATAGTTTTAGTGTGACTTTCTAACTTTATAATCATGTTATAATTTAAAGTTACAAATATATATTGATTCTAGAATTCCAATACATAAACCACTTAGAATCATGAGGTAATTTATTATAATTCACTGTAAAACTAAAAAATAAATTTATAAGGATATATAATACTAAATGTAATGAAAAATCATGAAAAGTATAATTTATTGTAATTTAGTCAAACAGCTAACTAGTAGTATAACTAGGTTGAAAAACGTGATAATTTTTGTTAGGCGACAAGATCTAAAATTTTCATTGAGACACGTGCAAACCTAATTTTGTGGGTATATAAACAAAAAAAAAGATTTTTCTCTCTCCTCCTCACTCTCGCCTCTCTCCCTCGCGACATCTCTCTCCTTTTCTCTCCTCTCTCAGCGATTTCTCCTCTCATCTCTTAAAATTTTCTCTCATCTCTTGTCTATTATATATCCTATCCTCTCTCCAAATCTTCTCTCATATCTTGTCTCATCTCTTGATTTCTGCTATCACAGTAAGTTCTCCTCTCTTGTTAGGGTTTGTAGAAAAAAATGTTGGGCTTTGATTTTATATTCGTCAATTTTGTTTATGTTTTTCTTTTCTTTTAGGTCTTACATGGTGTCTTGGAACGAAGAGAAAGACACCGACCACTCTGAAGAAGAAACCCGTGAAATGTTTAGGCGAATTGAATACGTCCTACATAGTGAAGGGGGAATTCCTCATAAATGTCCATGTGGTGAAGCTATCATCGTGGAAAGAACAAATGAACATACTCGAAACAAGATCTATTTCAAATGTCAAGTGTATAAGGTACAAACAATGTTGTTTAGTCTAACTAGTATGTATAGTAGAACTAGTATTACTTATTTACTCTAACTGATGTTGTTTCCACCCACAGAACGATGACCTCCATAGGAAAATAAGTTAGGGTCAAGCTATACAAGGAGAGTGTGAGAACCTGAAATATAGTATCGAGGAGATGGAGAAAAAGATAGAGCTGTACAAGGCAGAGGTGGCGATGCTGAAGAAGGAGATGGGGGAGCAAAAGATAGTGGTTGTTAAGCTTGTGGAAAAGGGTCGAAAAATATTTCGGCCCTTTGTAAGATTGTCAAAATTCAAGTGATTTTAGTTTGACTATTTAAGCATAATAATATTTCGAGTGATGTTAGACACTTAAAGATGTTTGAGACATATAAACATAACATTCAACACTTAAAGATGTTTGAAAAATATAAACATAACCTTCAAGACTTAAACATGTTTGAAACACATAAACATAACCTTAAATTACTTAAACACAAATTGCTAAATGAGTTTTTAACTTAGACTTGGGTCACACCTTCTTTGCCTTTGCTCTCGTCACTGCCGGACTTGGGTCAAAATCCCCTGTGCGCTTACTTGTTCGCACGTATACATTCCTAATACTAGTACGAGTTCCAGCAGCCTAAAGTTGAATAATTATACAAGTTATACTAGCTATACGTGTTATACTTTTTATACTAGTTATACAAGTTATACCTTGCTAACAGCGGGTGCAGTATCAACGGGTGGATCATCAACTGGTGCATAATCAATGGGTGCAGATTCAGCAGGTACATCACCATCAAGGGGTTCATTATCACCACCAGCAGCATCACATGCAGCAACACCACCTTCAATAGCACAAACCCCAACACCCTGTATTTGAACAGTAATACAAGTTATACAAGTTATTCGAGTTATTTGAGTTATACAAGTTATTCTAGTTATACAAGTTATACAGGTTTTACCTGTTCCAGAAATGTCACTCTTTTCTTCAAACGATTCACCTCTTCTGTTAATGCCTTAAGCATATCAACAATCTCAGCTTGATTCAGAACAGAAGGCGGAGGCGGAGTAGATAATCGTGCTTCCACATCTTGATTATACATCGCTTCACATGATTCTCTTCCCAGCACAAATACATTGCCTCCAACTTTCAACCTTAAATGCGTTTCATCATCCTCTTCTTCTGTAATTTCAGCCAGCAAACTACGCTCTTCATCTGTACATGGAGAGAGGGTACTGAAAATCTCCTGCAAAACAAATAAATCAACGACTAACTCTAATTATATAAATTATAGATCATTAACTATAGTTATACAAGGTAAACTCGTATAATTACCGTAGTTTTATCAAGAAGTTTGTTGATTGTTGGGAAAGAATATCCTCTCATGTTCGGTTGCTGGAACTTGGACCTGCACATCCGAGGACAAGATGAGTCTGCATCTGGATTTACCTCTCGGCAATTACTGTACTTGGTCGATATTGACTCAAAAGCCAATAACTACAACCATAAACATAGGAGGAAATGTAAAAAACACCACACAATAATTAATAAATGAAATTAACAAATGTAAACTAACATCAAGAGGAAGTACGAAACCAGGGATTGCCCAACCTGTACTCGAGACCGTGCCTTTGAAATGATTCATTGTGTGCTCGATCTCGTGAAGCATGTTCTCGAATGTCCATCTGCCCCAAGGAAACTTGTAATAGTAATTGAGATCATCCACAACCCTCAGTAGGAAGCTATCGATCAGTGTTGCATCTGTTCTGTCCTTGGTCGGCGAGTGAATGACATGGCATAGGAAGTACATGACTAACATCTTCAACCTTTTATCGTCCTGATTAAAAGGTCCCCAATTCTTTAAAATATTCTCCACATCCTCCTTTCATACACTTTTCCCCAAATGCCCCATATAATTCCTCTTGAACCTGGTACTTCCCGCTGTTTCCCAAAAATCTGTCGTCTCATACATCCGACAGTTTAGACTCGAGATTAATGCATGCTCTCTTAGCCGGTAACGGACCGGGACACTGTTCACAATAAACCAAAATTTTCTTTTGGTCTCCGTCCGAGCAGTTCGTAGCAGCAACATCCACTGCCCATGGCCATGTGGCTTTTCTCCATCGGCATATGGAAAATATGCCGGAACTGCAGATGATTATCGAACCATGCCCTCTCCACGTCAGTCAATGGAGGCTTCAACCCATCGAAAAATTGCTTCGTTTGCTTTACAAAGCACTGAGTGGAGATCATAAGTTTTTTTGGGTACTCCGTCGGATTGAAGTACATCCCAGTAGGTAGCTGTGCAGTTGGTCATTCATCCTGAAACACACACACATATTTTCAGCAATTAACGACAGAGTATAACTACAGAGTTGTACTAGTTTTATGAAAATATAGTAAAACTAGCAAGTTATACTAGTTATACATATCACCAAATCAATTCATCACAAAAGCACAACATCAATCCAAATCAACAACTTAAATATCCTACCAACTAAGCACAATAATAGCACTGAATACAAACAACTGTGTCTTATAACATTTCATCATCACTTCCCTCATGTTCAATGTGTATATCATGAAAACACACACACACACAAACATTTTCAGCAATTAACGACAGAGCATAACTACAGAGTTGTACTAGTTTTACGAAAATATAGTAAAACTAGCAAGTTATACTAGTTATACATATCACCAAATCAATTCATCAATAAAGCACAACATCAATCCAAATCAACAACTTAAATATCCTACCAACTAAGCACAATAATAGCACTGAATACAAACAACTGTGTCTTATAACATTTCATCATCACTTCCGTCATGTTCAATGTGTATATCATGAAAACACACACACACATATTTTCAGCAATTAACGACAGAGTATAACTACAGAGTTGTACTAGTTTTATGAAAATATAGTAAAACTAGCAAGTTATACTAGTTATACATATCACCAAATCAATTCATCACAAAAGCACAACATCAATCCAAATCAACAACTTAAATATCCTACCAACTAAGCACAATAATAGCACTGAATACAAACAACTGTGTCTTATAACATTTCATCATCACTTCCCTCTCAATGTGTATATCATGAAAACACACACACACACACACATATTTTCAGCAGTTAACGACAGAGTATAACTACAAAGTTGTACTAGTTTTACGAAAATATAGTAAAACTAGCAAGTTATACTAGTTATACATATCACCAAATCAATTCATCACAAAAGCACAACATCAATCCAAATCAACAACTTAAATATCCTACCAACTAAGCACAATAATAGCACTGAATACAAACAACTGTGTCTTATAACATTTCATCATCACTTCCCTCATGTTCAATGTGTACATCATGAAAACACACACACATATTTGCAGCAATTAGCGACAGTGTATAACTATAGAGTTGTACTAGTTTTACGAAAATATAGTAAAACTAGCAAGTTATACTAGTTATACCTATCACGAAATCAATTTATCACGAAAATATAGTAAAACTAGCAAGTTATACTAGTTATACATACCATTGTGTCTTCAATGTGTATATCCTCAATGGGTTCGGCTTCAACATGTCCTCTACCACTACCTCCTCTACTTGACCCTCCTCTAGTTTGAACCATGACTGCAAGAAAAAAATAGATATGTCAAATACAATCCTCTACATTATCTCAACACAATCAATGATAGCCCTGGGCATTCGGGTAACCAGTTCGGTTCTGGGTAAGAACTGATCGGTTCCGGTTCTTTCGGGTTTAAGATTTTTATACCCATTTTAGTACCTATTATATTTTGGTTCAGTATCAGTTCAGTTCCAATCGGTTCCGGGTTGGTTTGGTTCCTCAAAATTAATACCCATTGCTTAATCATAAGTATTTTGGTTTGGTTCCGGTTCCGAATCGGTTCGGTTCCGGTTCCGGTTATTTACAAAAAAAATACCCGAAATTGTTATTTAACAAAGCTTCTGCAATTGTTGTTTATCAAACCCATCTTGTACAAAACAATTAATGAAAAAAGAAATGAGGGAAAGAAACTTAAGTTTATCAAAGAAAGAAACTTTAACACATCCATCTTGCACCACATCATCTCCGAGAAATACTGTAGCATTGTCTGAAACAGAAGAGGCAAAATCACAAATGCAGTCTTAATTAAGCAGAATAGGCAAAATCAAAAGTATAAAGAGGGATGGATAGGAAGAACTTACAGAGAGAGAAGCGTGAAGAGAACAATATTGATATGGTTATAAGAGAACACTTTTGATATTGATAAACTTAGCAACATGATAATCTTTCAAGAACAGAACCTTACATCAAGCATGTTCTTCATGATCATTGAAGTGTAGCAAATAAAAAAGTATAAAAGTTATAACTTATAAACAATTAAAACAGATTCAATGTATTATAAGTAACCAAAAGAAATCAATATAATTACCTTGAGACTGTGATTGATGAGTTTGTGTCCGTGATTGAGATGAATTAGTACTACTTACTGCAGCAATTGTCCATATACGACTGCTATATTCATCAAACACCCTCTTCAATAGATCCATGATAAAATTATTAAGTCGACTAACATCCACACCTTCTTTACCATACAATTTCTCAAAACATAACAAAGGAAACTTCATTTTTTTGTCAGATCAAAAATAGTAGCAACAATCAGCATCAGATTCATTTCTCCAAAAGGATTCCAGTACTTAGCTATCTTTTCAATCATAGCATGTGCTATACTCTTCAAAACTAAATTCAGAATTCGAGAATAAGTTTGGAGATTGTTTTCAATCGTCACAATCTCATTGTAACACTTGTGAGAGCAAACAGATGTAGATGCAGAAAAGATTAATGTAGCAGTATAAAATCGCCCCAAGACTTTCAACATAGATGATACAGCTTCCCAATCACTAGCTAGAGGTGGTCTTTCTCTTTTTATCCCATCAAAAGTTTCAAGAAAATATGCTTCATAAATCCTATCCTCTGCTTCAATCTTATCAAATGCTACCTTGAATTTAAAGGCTTGATTAAGAATTAGGTATGTTGAGTTCCACCGGGTGGATACGTCTAAAGGCAAGCTGCCTCTACTAAATTTTCCAGATTCTACTCGTCTTGCAAAAGAATCACAACAATTTCCAGAAGATCTAACATACTAAATATTATTTCTAACTGCAGCTACGCTTTTATCAATCTCAACTAATCCATCTTTCTCCACTAAATTCAAAATGTGTGAAGCACACCTCAAATGTAAGTAATCCCCATCTAAAACCATTGCATCATTCCCAACTAAACAAAAACGATCTTTAAATAACTTTACATCTGTAGAATTAGCTGTTGCATTATCTACTGTAATGCTAAAGATCATATTGATTCCCCATTCAGCCATGCAATCAATCAAACAATTTGAAATTGTAACACCTCTATGATTAGGCACGTTTTGAAAACCAAGAATAAGTTTTTTCAATTGCCAACTTGCATCAATATAATGGGCTGTTATTACCATATAACTATCCCTAGTGTTAGGAGCTACCCATATATCAGTTGTCAAAGACAACCTCTGTTTATTATCCCCAAGCAGTTTCCTAATTTCAGCATTTTTCATCGCATACAATTCATAAATATCCCTAGTTGCTGTTCAACGAGAATGTGGCACAGGCAGTCTCATCTTACTACAAAATGTCTTCTAAGCAGCAAATTCTATGAATGTTAAAGGCAGTTGCGCACAGACCGACAATTCATTTGATGCATCTCTATACTCTCTATCAGTTATTTTCCCTAATCGTAGACTAACATCATCGGTTGTATTAGAAACTTTTTGATGTTCATATTGTCATACCTTGTGTTGCTTACAAGATTCCAAGTGTTTGCGCAGATTTGAAGTACCAGATGTGGATGAACAAGCCATTTGCTTTCCACAGTAGTTGCAAGTGCACCTTTTGTAATCCCCGACAAGTCTGGTGTAATGCTCCCATACAACACTCCTTGCCTTTTTCTATAATGGAGACTCTTTACTGTCAGTATCTGCCTCCTTACGTTTAACCCTAGGGCTGTGACTCGTATTGACATCATCATCTTCATCTTTACTTAGTGAATTATCACAAGATACCATCTACAAAAAGTTTAAAGCTAGTTGTTAGATCTTGCAGAAACACCAAAGAGACAGAGAGTAATCTTATACTCTAAATAACCGACCTAGCAATGCAAATTCAAGAGTGAAGACATGTAAACTCAATCAAAATCTGAAAGGTTTGAACTTTGGAAAATTTTAGTACGAGTCTGAGACCAGAAAACTGATTAAACAAATCAGAAACACAGACTCGTTGGCTCTATAACTAGATACCAATTAACACATTTCAGTCATCAACCAGCAGGTGAAACATCAGTCATCAGTCAGTATCTATAACTAGATACTACTTAACAAGTCTAGTAATATATCTATCCAACAATCAATAGGTGAAACATCAATCAAACTTGTAGTTTCAATCAGGTACTTAAGACTTATAGCTTCAATGAAACATCAATAACGATTCACCACTGGAATCTAGTCTTATTTTTATTCCAATGTTACTTCTCATGCTAGAAACATATGTTACTATCTCTTTCTTGAACCAACAAAACAACTTTTTCTTAAGAAAAATCACTAGATCACATACACTTGTTTTATATGTAAACATTTCTTTCTTAATGTGCTAGAACTCGACCAATAATGATTACTAATAAAAATATTCAGTAACCACATGAACAAATCTTATTTTACGTCTTACAAGATTATTAGGTGAAACATTAATCATACTTGTAGTTTCAATCAGGTACTTAAGACTTATAGCTTCAATGAAACATCAATAACGATTCATCACTGGAATCAAAATAATGAACTAAAAGCACTGGAAATGCAGAATTACTACAAATATAAGATAAGCACAAATTTGAGGTAAGAGAAGCAAGATTTGAGATAAGTTCCAAGTAAACAAGAGGTAGAAGACAAGAGGATAATTCTATCACAGAGATGTATTAGTCCAAGATGCTCAATGACGAAGAGGATAATATATAGATACCTTTACTAAATAAGCCCCTAGTTAATATAATGGGCAAGAAACAGAAGCACTTAAAGCTAGTTTGGTTAACACCATTATACTCATATGTGTTAACACCATTATACTCATACTTATTCCACATTTATTTCTTAACACCATTATAATCATATGTGTGACCTCAACTTAACAAAGTAGTTTTTTAGCATAATGAACATAACAAGCAATTCTAGTTTATAAAATTGACCAGCTTTCTAATATTTGAGGGTTCATCTAAATTTTGTATTTGGTAACAGAGAGACCTATAAGATGCATCAAATCTTATAAGATGCATTAAAGCAGAGAAACCTCAATTTCGAACCCTAATCGTACAAAATTGACAACGTCTACAAACCCTAATCGTACAAAATTGACAAATTGAAACTACAGATCTTAAAAATTCAAGCCTAACCGACGAATACCCTATAAGATA
>JAKUCM010009015.1:0-16689 GCA_023374145.1 Lepidium sativum | reverse complement strand
CCATCACCATGTTTAGCAAGAAAGGAGAGGATCTTCTAGAAAAGGGGCAGAAAGTTAAGCTCTATATGGTTGCTGAAACCATTTCAGAGGGGACCTCAATTCCTCTCTTTGAACCACCCCAAGTCTGATGGGTGTGAAAAGTCAAACTTAGTGACTTAAAACAAGCTCACTTGGGAGGAAATCTCATGGTATCCTTGTATATATTTTCTTGCAGTTTTTCTTTGTTTCTTTTACTCTTTTCTTATGTTTTAAGTCAAGGGATGTATGTAGAACATTAGGAGGGTCGGATCCAGCCAAATACTCCTCAATAGGCGCTAAAGCATAGACTAGAACGAATCGTGGACCAAGAGTTGGACACTTGACCCGTACGCTCGAGGGACATCATATCGAGCGTCAACGAGAAGCACCACACTCGAGCATTTTGCTCGATCAAGAGCATCTCAAGCATCACCAAAAAACGCCGTTATACACCTTGGAGAGCTTGAATGCCTTCACAGCCAACTACTTTGGTTTCTGAAAGGTACCACCTCCTTCAAATCATTGTCTATACCATTGCATATTTGATTTTGTCTTGCTGGTCTTGGATCTTCCTTTGAAATTTAATCCACACAAGGGACTGTGTGAACTAAGTTTGGTGGAGAGTTTAGAGGATATTAACATTGTTTCTTTTGATTCTTAGTTTTGGTTTTCTATTTAGATCATTCATCTCACTTATGGCATAGAAAATCGAAAAAAAATTCTTTCAGCATATTCGATCATTGCATAACATTTAAGGCATAAAAAATCCATAAAATTTTGAAAAATTATGAACAATCTTTCAAAAATAAAGTGTTCATGTAGCTGCATTTCATTCATATATGATTGAGTCTAGAGTTTTGGGAATCATCTTGTTAATGATAAACATTCTTGCTAGGTTACTTGGCTAGTAACCATAATGAACTCTTGGACTTACGGTTCTTCTTTTTAGAAAGCTGATAGGTAAATCGTTCGCCTTTGAAATTTGTGCTTATGTTATGTCTCAAAAGGACATGGTTTGTTTCCTCCTAAATTGAATTTATTTTTGCCAAATTAGGGTCTTGTGATGCATTGAGTCAGATCATTCCTTTAGCTTAGCTTTTCAAAAAGAAAAGGAAAACAAAAATGAATCTTCTTATAACTTGGCTCACATAATGTAGCCTAAGGTCAAGGGGGAATGTGCATAAACTCGTACATTTTTGTGTTCATTGAGAAAGTTGATATAATGATGCCTAAGGTGAACGGAAAATATGCGTAAACCCGTACTTTTTTGTGTTCACTGAAGAAATTTATACAATGATGCCTAAGGGAAACAAGAAATGTGCGTAAACCCGTACTTTTTCGTGTTCCCTAAGCAAGCTGGAGCAAAAGCATGAGTTTGAGCAATAACTGAATTTGAATCAAGAAGTAATAAATGTGATGAATCAATTAAGTCTTGTTAAGCTCTTGAAAGTTGAATCAAAAGATCTTTGATCGATAGCCTCTCTTGAGGCCTACACCTTTGGAAATATGATTTAAATATGTGTTTCTTAGAGTCCGATTAAGTACTATGAATATTTGGTTTGGATGTTAAGTCTTGATGCAAGTAAATTGTGGTTTTTACAATATAATAGCGGTTTACTTGTGGATTACGGTTTTCAGACTGATATGTTTACATTTTAGCACATTTTAGAAGCATCATTTAGCATGTTTTACATTCATATCCATACCATTATCACCATTTTAAAGTCCTTTTAGGTTCATATTGCATACTTTGCTTCTTGCATGTCATACATGTGCATATGAAGTGAATTTAGGTACTTTGAGAGCATAATTTGGAAGATTATGGACTTCGTGAAGACGTATTGGTGAAACATTCGGAACATGAATAAGAATATTAGGCTAAAAAGAATCACACTCGATCAAGACGCTCGAGTGTATCTGATCGAGTGCTTTGTCTCCACCAGATTTGTTGACTTTTTCCGGCGTTGACTTTTTTTTGGGTTTTTTGGGAAAGGAGTATAAATACCCTCTTATGTCATTAAGTTAATCATCCACATTTTTATTCCTCTTTTGGCAAAATGACTAAGACATTTTCTCTCTTTTCTCTTGTAATTTCCAAATTTGAATGTTTAATCCTTTGCTAATTTCAATTTCAATATTTAATTATTGTTGTTCATCTCTTTCTTATATTTCTTTTGATGTTTATCATTTCATTAAACGAGTAGTGGGCAAAAGGTCCATTCTCGCGAACAAACACAACCCCTACACACACCTAAGAGCACCCCTTCCTGCATATCCATACAAGACCCGAGTAGGCGAGTCTTATTATGTGTCATGTGCTAGGAAGCATTACTCTTCTTTTCATTCCAAATTCAAGAATACGACCGATACGATTAATTGGTTTGTGTGCCTCTCTTATTACTTTTTTGTATTCTCCTATTCCTCGGATACAATTCGACTCTTCTTTTCTGGGTGTTTTACTTTTATGATGAAGATTGAGTAGATCCATTACAGTTTTTGAGGAAATGGGTTAGATTAGTGTAGATGTAGGGATTTCCAAGTTTGCTTAAGGTTGTATATGTTTAGATCTCTTTAGTTTAGGTGTGCTTAATGCTTATTTCTCTTTGATCAATTGAAATATGGGATTATGTGTTTTTCACCCAAAAGGTATTTGTGAAAATGCTTGAATGAAACTAAACTTGAGATAATCACGCCTAATTCAAGAGATTGATTGTCTATTGTGTTATTAGATTGTTTTAGGTCTAATCATAGTGCCTCTTGGTCTATAAATTGTTAGTGAGAGCCAAGTCTGATTGTAGTTTAAGTCGAGTCTCATTGCATGAAAATGAATGTGATTGGTTTGATTCCTTGCCAAAATAATAAGTTGTTAAACAAGTTTGGATCTCTCAGTGAAACTTTGATCATTGATCTCACTCCTCAAGAACCCATTTTCTTCCATAGTTTTGCTTTAAGTTGTGCTCTGTTTTTCTCCTAATGCTATGTTTTGTGATTCACTTTGTTTTTCACTTTGTGTTTACTCTGCTTTTACTATGTCTATTTTAAGTTGACTGTGTTGATTGATGATATTTGGCTTGGATTATCCTGATTGGTAGTTGCTTGCCTATTTGAATTGACTCCCCTTTGTATTGCAATGCCTAGAATAATAGATTGAGATATTTGATGTGTGAATTGAGTGAAAATCATGTTATCAATTTCAAATACAAATCTGAATGTCTTAATCATCAATTCAATCTCCTCAGGAACTTAACCAGATACAACAACTATGCAAAAGTAACCACCAAACCTTATGCATCTCTACTCTAAATCATGACCCAAGAAGCAAAACCTCCAATCTCTTAGGTACCTCATCAGACAATCAAATATCAGTCTTTTGCATTTTCTCTTGCCCTTTCGTTTTGTAATTATCTACTAATAAGGATTTGTTTTATATCTATCTGAAAAGGGCTTGCGTCGATCGCTTTCGATGCAACGGCAAAGAAAGTGAACGAGACGTTGCATCATTTAATTTCAGTCTTAAAGAAGATCTCATCAGATCGTGCTTGCCTTCGAGAGATATGGAACTTGCGTTGATCAGGACTATGGTGCAGCAGTTCGTAGGTATCTATCGGTGGTGTCAGCTAATCTTAAGGCTAAGAAATAATATCAGGCGATTTCTAATACAAAAAGACGTTTGTGTCAGTGCCTGGTGATTGTGAGACAAATCACCCGAGACAGTACGCAATAAAGTTGTCCATGACATTGCTGTTATGACTTCTGATATCTTTAAAACTTTTATGTATGCTAATTAGATTTTGATTATATACCATAGTTCAATAGAGAAATGAATAATGTATTTACGAAAGGAATTCCAATTTTTTTTTTCACCAATGATTTTATATGAGAAATAAAATGTGAACTCTTGCCAATTATAATATCGATTGTTTTAGTAAAAAAATTTGATCAAAAAATCCTATCTACAAACTAAATCTTATAAACTTCAAATGTTATCACGGTAACTTGAGATCTAGTTTTTAGAAGCGCAACGAGCGTTTTACTAAAATTATATGTTATTCAACTTGTGATTTCTAAATCTCTTCTCAAATGTTATGTTATTGAATTTAGGATTTATACATAATCATTTAAAATACTCTACAATCTCATGTTATTCAACCAATAACTTATCAAAATCATATCAAATCTTTGTTATTCAAAAATTATAAATTGTTTTAAATTTTTTAATTAATGTGATTTTGAGGAGCTTTTTAGTTGAAAAAAATACATATCAAAATCTTACCCATCTAAGATGTGATTTCATAATACATCTGGGAAAAGTCTGCGAAGTCTGTTTTGTTTATTATTGTTTAATTGGTCATTGATCTCGACCAGTCATAATTCAAGAAGACACAAGACACAACAGCTTATAACAAGACGTCAGGACATGTTATTAATCTACACTATCCGCTCTATATGCATCTCTCTTAACTTGTACACAGTACAGTCACATCATGGTGGTGTTTGAAGTTTTGTCTATGTTGGTACTTTTGTCTATGTTGGTACTGATGCAAAATGAAAATGGTGAAAATCATTTTTGTTTCTGTTGTACACAATAGTTGAAGTTTTGTCATTTTTGTCAAAAGCTATGTTCATTTGTGCAACAATGGTTACTGATGGCCAAAGACCTTTTGATGTTTTCTCTGAAGAAGTAATAAACAATATTTGAGTTCATATTTATCTTGCATTAGTAAAGAAGAAGCAATGTAGTCTTTGTTTCTGTTTTCTTGTGCTCAGATTTGTGAGAAACCATCTACACTGCTGCAGCTTTCCACAGAACGATTCATGAAAAAGTCAGCAGTTTTCGGTCTATGGGAACAGAAAAGACAAACCTTCAAGAGGGTTTATGTTTGAGAAACAACACATGAAAGGCTTGTATTTTAATCAATCACCCAACAAGGTCACTCAGACACACTAATTCTTGACCTTCACAGCATTATTTAACTCTTGTGTTTGTGTTTGGGCTGAAGTCTGTAGCTTTTTTAAGTGATCTGGTTTTTTTTTTTTTAGGACTAGATGACCATGCGCTCTCACGAGACGTTTAAGAACAGCCCTGAAGGATTCTTCAAGATCAAAGGGAGATCATTGTTATTCTTTTCAAAGCCTCAATCTTTCCACAAAATTCTTCTCGAGATTGCACAGATTCTTTAACAAAAATGATTTATTCGAGGAAAGAATATTGATTATACTTGTGAAACGAGAATACATTTCATTAAATAGAATACTCTTAAATCTCTTAAAGCCACCATATGATTTATAATAAATCTCCTATATTCACCCTATTAATTTTTTAATAAAAATCAACAATCAACCATCAACTTAAATCATTCTAAATACCTTAAAAACTCACTAAAGTCTTTCCAAATTTATCAAAATAAATTTCATTAAATTACGAAGGAGTGTAAAGATGAAAGATTCCTTTGATTTCATAATCTGTTTACTTACTCCATCATGAAAGCAAATCCATCCTAGAAAAACATTCCAAAATTTTCCAAAATCCATCAACATAGCATCCATAGCCCATAAAGACTTGTGATATTGTCGTTAGTTTTGAAATTATGCCTCGAATAGTAGGATCATGTATCCAATGTTCAGATGTCACTTTCCTCTAAACTCCATCTTGAACTTGAAAACATATATCTACATTTGATTCTACTAATCTTACCACCTTCTAAATCAGAATCAACATTGAGAATATTTTGTCATTTCGGTTTCTAGCATGATTAAATTTTTAAAGTTGTCGAGTTGTTTTCAGTCTGGTTAGGATAATTCAACTAATGACTTAACACCAAAGTTTGATTTCAACCTACTATATTATGATAGCTTTAAAAAGAGATTTCTAGATATAGGTTTTAGGTTATGAATCAGACCTTGTCGATCAATGTTGACAAAAAAAATCGAAGTTCAGCCTTTGTCAATATTTTTTATTTCTGTCAATAAAATATTTGTAATTAGATTTTTATTTAAAGACATGCATAGTAGGTTTCACATATAGCTCATTAGACCATTTCCAACAATGGTTCTAAGAAAGGTTTTTAATACTAAAAAATGAAAAGAATTATAAAAACAAGAAAGACAATATAATGGAGTTTTTGAGCAAGAGAAATAAGAAATCATGGTTTTTAAATAAGAATCCCATATCATCACATGTATATTTTCTATTTAACATAACTCTTAGAAAAATTAAAAAATCTAAATAAAAAGTTAAATTCTAACAAAATAATATTAGTATTTTATTGTTTAAAATAGTTTAGAAATTCTTAAGATATATTGACTTTGGAGATGATCTTAGAGCATCTCCATCAATAAGAAGAGGTTCTTAAATTATTTTTAATGCAAATAATAGATTAAGAACCTTTAGTGAAGTTTTTAAATTTTGTGGGGTTCCAATGGTAGTTCCTATATAGAGTTCTTAAATTTTTTTGTAATCATGGCTTGTGATCACACATAAAATCAAAATCAAAATATCAATTTTACAAGACAAAATCAAGGTATATGAATCTCAAAGGCAACAACAAGATAATGATATATGGGGTGGTGATATAATTGTAATGGTCTCATGTTTACCATAAGAGGATTTACCATCTTGCTTGCGAACTGGCTTTGGGAGCTTAGTTGGGTCAGTAGGAGCAGATACAAAAGTGAAGTACCTAAAAAATGAAAACAAAGGTGAGAGAGCAGAACACTACGTATACTTTGGCAATAAGTAGGCTGCTAACTTCATGCACCTGTGTTATAGAGCCTGCTTTATGGAAATTCTAGACTTTGGGTCATAAGTAAACATTTTGGACAACAAGTCAAGAGCATCTTCAGTAACTGCTAGGAATAAGGAACGTAGAGATGGTGTAGGGACAAATTGATACTCTACACAATTTGGAAGGTTTGTCACATCAGGCCACTGATCTGCTTTTGGTGTCCCAAAGACAACAAATATTTTGCTTAATTGGTCAATGTCACTGTTTCCCTGCACCAAAGGAAATCAAATAAAGAAATCAAACAAGTACACATACTAAAGTAATAGAGTTGTCTGATAGTCAACATCCAAAGAGAAGATTGGATTAAGTTCTAAATGTTACCTACAATTAGTTAAGTAAGATTAATTCACCTGAAGAAATGGTGTGCGCAGCTTAAGTTCAGCGAATATGCAGCCAACAGCCCAAACATCAACTACTGCACCATATTGTTTTGAACCAAAACAAAAGTTCTGGTGCTCTGTACCATCTAGCAAACACATGGGCATCATCAGGTATATTAAGGTATGAAGATAATGAAACCGTTAATAGGAAAACTTATAGCGCATAGATGAGATATCAACAGTTGATTGCGTAAATCACAAGTCAATTTCTCAAACATACACAACCAATATGAAAGTCAGATGAGAATCTCTCAACACACAAGATCTATTGCCAAAGCAACCAAACTGATTCCCAAAACTCCCATTTGACACAAGCAAGACCCAGTCTTTACACACAAATGTTTATGCAAAGTAACAACCAAAAATATCTTCTTTACACACAAATGTCTCTTCCTTAATCCACCCAACAAGCTAGTTTAACAAATCTTCCAAATTTTAGGAGTCCAACTATGGCTTCTATTATCGAGGAAGACATCATTAACAATGTCTAAGAGAAGAATCAAGTAACGATGAAGGAGGATTCATGGATATATAAGAATCTACAACAAGAATCAACACAAAACCGAATTGTAAAACTTACAAATCATCACCGATGTGGATCTCCCAATCTTCACCCATTCATGTGAATCTGCGTATTTCAGATGCTTCAATACCACTACCAAATAAGAAAACAGTCAGTAAGAATCTCATGAAACAAAATTTTCTTTCAAAGATCTCTTATAATCAATGGAGATCTTCAGATGAGAAGCTAACCTAGAAGAAGCCCCAATGATTTCAGAAAGAATCCATCCAATTTTGAAGCTGAAACGTCATTGGTGAAGCAACTCTTCAATTAGTGAAGACGATTCACCAATTTGCTGACTCTCGGCCTTTGTCATAGCTACCAAAGAAAAGAAGAAAAAAGAGTGTTCATGAAAATGAAAAAGGCGAAGAGACCCGTCTCTTCAATTTTTTTTTCTTCAAAAAATTCTTATGTCCAATGAATAACTAACACGTAAGGGTCTCTTAATATTTCTTAAACGTCTAAAATAAGAAATGGTTCTAGAATTAATGAAACATTTTATATTTTAATTAAAACTTATTTACTATTAAGAACCTCTCTAAGACTTTCCAATGAAGATGGTCAAGGTTTGGTTCCAGAAGGAGTTGAACATCTACTTCGGAGTAAATAAATTTTGTAAGCAAGTAATATATTTTTTCTGGGCTAAAATATCTTTTATTTATTTTATTATTATTATTTCTGTTTTATTTTCAACGACGCGGCATATCCGCATATACAAACCATCATATGAACCGTTCGATTTGGTGCCATCTCATCAATCCTAGTAGAGTTTATACTGAACGGTTGAGATTGAATATCAGATGTTCTACTGCTAAAGCTGGTTCGAATCTTCTGCTCTCTCCATCTCTTGTGGAAAGTTTCTGAAACATAATTCTCTTCGAAAATCTCAAAAACTTTAGCTTGATCGGGAAGATGATACCTGTAAAAGATGATAAGGAAGAGGAATATGTTGTTCAGGTCCTGAGCGACGACGACGACAGTGAAGTGGAAGAAGCCAAAGACGAAGGAAAGGAAGTTACCGGCGACGACGATGAGAATTTCGACGGTGATGAGATATTTGAAGAAGACGATGATGTGCAGGTTTTGCAGTCCTTAGGTGGGCCTCCTGTAGTGGATGATGAAGAGGATGAAGACGACGATGATGATGATGATGACGACGACGACGAAGTGGTATGAAAATTGATATTTCTATTTCAATTTATTGCTTTGATTTTAGCATCTTACTTGAGAGAAGATTATAGATCTAGGGTTTTCTGCCTCTCTTCAGGTTTAATTCCACTCTTAATCTTCGTATTAGCTCATTTTTTGCCGATGAAGATTAGATCTCGTTTTGATACAGCAACTATGAAAAGCAACGAATTGTCCTGGAAATTTCTATGTTGAAGTCCAGAGTAGGCTTTATCCTTTTCTCCCGGATCAGATTTAGGGTTCTAGTTTTTTTTCTTCCTTGATCAAAGTCAAAACTAATAACTTTGTCCGATCAAGTTCTTATCTTTGTGACTTTCTGTTGGGTGCTTGTCCTTTTAAAGTCTATTTGTTCTGTTCCGTTACCTAGAAGATTAGCAGAAGTGTTTGAAGGATCCAACTGAGATGTAAACTATGTTCTTTTTGTTTGTTTGTTGCAAGTGTAACTTTAACCTATCGAACATGTGTGGTTTGCTCATATTACATTCAAACTGTGCAGGAGGATCTCGGGACCGAGTACCTAGTGAGACCTGTTGGTGAGGTGGAAGATGAAGATGAGGCAAGTGATTTTGAGCTTGAGGAGAATGGCGTGGATGAAGACTTCGATGAAGAGGATGAAGAAGGAAGTGTTGATGAGGACATCAGTATGAGTGCTGGCAAATCTGAGCCTCTGCCCAAGAGGAAAAGGGTTGCTAAAGACCACACTGCACAAGGAGATGTGGCTGGTGATGACACTAGGCTTTCTAAACGGTAGTTCTAACTTCGAACTGACCTCAGTCCACGAAAGAAGTCGGCACTGGATCCGAACTTACAACATTTGGATCATTTGTCCAGTTGATGTAGTTTTTTTATTTAGTTGTAGTGTTACTTAGAACTTCTATGAATGGTTGACTTGTTTCTTTATGTTCCTAGACACAGCTTCAAACAAGTCAAGTATTCAATGATTTTCTTTAGAAAGGAAGAATTAAGTTTCTCGTATTTTCTTGATTTTATACTTCTAAGAATGTTAATATAAGTAAGATAAAAAACTTTAAAGTTATATGTGACCCTATTATTTCAAACATGACTCAAATAACTAAAGAATTACAGACATCCCTAAGACAGTTCTGAAAAAAGTGGGTGAAAAACAAGGAGGGTTTCTTATATTAGAAACTTTAGAATTGTGTTTCTTACATTTGTCTACATATGATTGGATCTGTATTTAAAAATATATAAATTTAAATAAAAATTAAATTATGACAAAAAAATATTATTATTTTAAGAGATAGAAACCCAACATATTTTTAAACCCATAATGTTGCTCTAACCTCTTACGTTAGCCGTTTTCCGGATTTCTCTTGTGGCATAATTTGACTGGTCCTGTTCTTCTTCTGGTTCATCAGTCCCATCTTCTTCGTCATCTTCATATACCACCATAACGACATTACCGTCATCATCTACTTCATATTCTATATTATCACCATCTTCAACTTCATCTTCATCTTCATCAAACTCTTCCTCTTCATCATCAATTTCATCATCGTTCATAGCTGCCCGAACAGAGTGAAACTCGGGAGGTGGAGGGCAGTCTTCGGTGATGGCCTCATCACGTTTCATCACGAGATGCCTAATCACCCTCTCATCACTATCTAACAATCCCTTGAATTCGTTCAAGTAGTTGGCTTCTATCTCAAAGTTCATCAGTATATAGTGCGCATTATCTGCCTTGTGTATTTTGTATGCCAGTCTACGCATTCCCCAATCACTAAACCTCCAAACTATACCCTTCTTCTCCTTCAGGAATTCTGAATATCAACCAACATAATTTACATACAAGTTTCATTACCGCAATAACTATATAGATAGGTACAGGTTGGATTTGGGTTTCTATTCATCAGTCTTGCATGAAATCTAGTGAGAAAACAACAAAGCATACGAAGGTAAAATGCTTCACCTTGTACTTTCTGATTAACGTTTTTGACCTCCTCCGCATGTTTTTCATGAATCAAGTAAACCACTTCATAGTGCCTCACTGCACACACATAGGTCATACACAGTTATCCTGATTTCTCATGCGGCATGATAATACTTGTAAAGTATCAAGGTCTGATCATATTTAAGGCAAGTTCCTAACAATGTAAGGAAACATTATGCAAATTTCCAAGTTCTCTACTACGTTAAGATTTCCATATCCTATAGATAATATTATCATCCTTTTTTTCTTAGAAATTAAGATTTCACACAAGTCATCCTTTTTCAAAGAACTGGATGATATGACCTAGAGGACTTGTGATTAGGCCTAATTCTCTGTCACTGGAGTTCACAAATTTAGCCAGCAGTAAGAACAAGTGCAATGCTAGCTAAAGAGGATAGATTCTATCGGTTTAAAACATGAAGTGTAAATAAAACTATGTAGAAGAAAAACTTACTCCTTTCCTCGTTCAAGTCACTCTGAAGTTGAAGATCCAGAAACTCATACAGCTCCTCTGTGTAGATCGAGAAG
This sequence comes from Lepidium sativum, assembly GCA_023374145.1. Taxonomy (NCBI): domain Eukaryota; kingdom Viridiplantae; phylum Streptophyta; class Magnoliopsida; order Brassicales; family Brassicaceae; genus Lepidium; species Lepidium sativum. Next base: position 5,277 of record JAKUCM010009015.1, on the reverse strand, counting down.
ATAACAAACGATTTTTAAAAGCAGATTTTTTGGTTACTGAAACCAACAAGCAGATAGTTGTCATATATAAATTACTTACTCTCTTCAGCATCGGCAAACTCCGGAAGCAAATCGCCTTCTTCATCGATCTTCTTCTGCAAAATCCAATCCATATAATAAACAATTACACAACTTCAGCATCAGTAACGAACCAGCAACAGAGGATACTAATAATTGTTACTATCTTAACCCTCTAAATATTATCTGACATCAATTCATATATTCTTAGATTAAATCATCCAGATTTCTACGAATTCGATAATATCGAAATGATTCACCGATTAGGTGAAAAGAACCTCTTTGAGAAGAATGGATTCAGGAAAAGGACCAGTGGCTTCATCAGGTCTAGGGGAAAAGGTATGATTGTCATCTTTCTTGCTTTTCTTCTTCTTCGCCGCGGCGACGGAAGGAATAGATTTAGATCCTCTGCGGCCGAGACTAGGATTGAGACACAGGCGTGAAGGGTTGATAAACGAACATGGACCTTCAATTCTGAGCCTGAGAGACACCAGAGACGAAGACGCATGCAGGAGTGACTCCATTGGAGAAAGGTCAGGGTGCAGAAGAATTAGAAGGCAGGGTTTTAGCCGAAGAGCATAAATCTTTTTGGGTTTTGGATAAGAAAACTTGTATTAAACAATTTCAATTTGGCCCTTACAATATATATAATATAAAATTGGTCCAGGCTATGTACAATGGCTAATCAAAGACCATGTATTTGATATATGTTGCTGGGTTTATGATGGTAGACAGTAAAGAAAAAGCAGGAGAGAAGAGAGTAGAAAATGGATGATGAAATGTAGGGGCGTGAGGGAAGGAATGGAAAAGCACGAGAGCTTCTTCAGGTTTATTCAGAGGGACCAAGTATATTCATCTACTTTCTTAATTATTTTATTTAGAGTACCTATAAACCCATATTTTGAGGCCAGCTTTTAGAGTACTCATCGTCCGTCAATGGATTTCCCACCTATTATGATAAAATAATACGTATGTAATTGAAATTCTTATCTGTGTGTCTAAAAAACAATCTTTGGAAAACAAAGATATTGTTTCAAAAAGTCATAGTTGGATACTTGGATATCCTTTTCTTCAGATTTAGTTGAGAAATTTGTTCTTAAGAAATCATTTTAGATATTTAATAGATTTAATCTTTATGAACTTTGGGTATTTCCCAATTGTCAATTCATCCTTGGAAATGATTGTACGAAAATGAATACATATCAATCATCTATTGTTATTTCATGACTAATAATTATTGTTTTACACTCTATACTTGCCTTTCTTTCAGATATAAAAGAAGAAGAGGTGGAATTAGATGTACTAGATGTGGATCCAAAATATGAACCCATTTTAAAAAGAATCTAAGAGCATCTGCATCAAAGAACTTTTTAGTGGAGTTTTTAAACAAAATTTTTTTTAAAAAAAAAAAACGTAATAACCAATCAAGATTCGCCACGTGGCGAATTCGTCTCCAGCGGTCTCTTTTTGGCGAGTCTCTCTTCACTATTTGGTTATTTTTTTATTTTTTTAAATTAAAAGTTCCTAAGAACCTGAACCCAAGAACCCTTTCTAAACCTTTAATGCAGATGCTCTAAGGATTTTGGAAATAGAACTCTACAGTCTTGTCTAAAACTATGTTTGATACTTCCCAACACCAAAGAGAATTGATCTTGTTTAGACAAGCAAAACACTCAAGAGAGCTAAGGAAAAACTTAGAAAACAAATGTCTATTGGACAAATCTTACACTCTCATTATCATATTAAAATTCATGAATTTGACAATAAATGGAAAGGGTCATAAATTTTATATAGTAAGACTAAGATAAAACTATATCAGATATGCATGAGATCATCTATAATTGACGTCGGTCGCATGAATTGGATCGATGTTACACTTTGGACATGCAAGTAATCAATAGTATAAAGCGTACACCATGAAGCCTTTGAGATTGATGAAGGAATCCTTTGGTTTAACTTTGTTCCGATCGTATATAAGCTCGGCTAGCTGAGGAGCGTAGTTACCTGTAAAGTGTAAACCCATACCATGTAAATAATTGAAGTGTTTCATGCTTCAGTTTTGTACTTGTTTAATCATATAATTAACATTTTTGTTTCATTGGTTTATGATACTCTAGATCAATATACTTAGAACAAAAATCTAAAACTGGAGATAAATGTATATATATATATATAGTGTAATTAATAAAGCTCACCGGCGTAGCTTTCACCAGCTATAAGAAATCACGAGACTTATATTGAGGATACCTTGCAAACCAAGCAACCATGAAGTTGTATGCATCTTCCGCTGTTACCAAACATCTCAAATTATTTCCAATCTAACATCTGAAAATAAATTGTACTGAACACTTTTCTTACCAACGAAAGCGTCGTTGAGGTTGTCTAAATCAAAAGATGCGTTCGTGTACGAAAACCCTACTCCAACTGGTGATTCTAAAAACGACATATTTGCTTCTGCAGTTTTTTTAAGCAACAAACTTCGTTAATTTATATACAAAACTAGCTTATTATCGGTACTTAAATAATAGATTAAAACGAAGAAAGAAAAAACCTTGGACACAAGAGTATTGGTTGAAACTAAGGCTTGTCCCATTCTCAACGACACGAAAAGGTCCTAATTCAGATGCTGCTCCATATCCAATAGATGAGCATCCAGGGCCTGCATCATAATCATAAATATTATGTTATAATAAATTAGAATAATTGATATATAATGAGATGATTGATTAATAATTACCTCCATTGAGCCAGAGAACTAGAGGTCTTGTTGAAGGAGATTCAGACAAAGCTTCAAAGAACCAGAAGAAGAGTGATCGTGTATTTTCTTGATTGACGTTAACATAACCTGAGAACTGAGAGATCTTTGGATTCAATGGTTGTTGTGGAAGATTCACCACTTTGTCTGAATTTTGTGCTTCAGTGCTATGATCTTGGTGACGTAATGATGCCAATAATAATGAGCTGATTAGCAGATAATTTAGTTTTCTCATCGGAGAAGTAAAATTCATCTCAGCTTATTTTGGTCTTTGGTTCTTTTGAATTTGTCTACGTGGTGTAGTGAATAATGGATTATTGAGAAGATGTTGGTTGATTATATAAAGTAGAGTATGTGGCCACACATGTTAAAGGATAAGTGTTTACAATTCTTATTTTATTTTTAGTGTCAATGTCGTAATGGATGGAAGCTGAATGTGCACTTCTGAGTTGTGAACAATTCGTTTGATAATTCAAATGGTTCTAATAAAATTTTCCCTTTGATCGATAAAATCTCATCTATCATTCAAATTCTCATATTCCAACAGTGGAAAACTTTGTAGATGTGAACATTTGATATTTAACAAAGTTAACTCCTTTTCTTTCAATTTTTCTCTTTCTAGTAGTTTCATTATAAACTAAATTAAAGACTCTTATTCTGAAATCAGGGTCTAGAAGGATTGAGATGAGACATGACAAGTGTTTGACTCCACTTAAACTATTATGTGATTTGCCACAAACTCACTAACTAGGAAGTAAAGTCAATGATGAGATTCCACATTTACAACTTCGCAGAGGCTTAGTCTCTTGTTCATGATTCATATGATGGAGACATTTTTAGTGTTGCTTGTGTAATAGAATATATTTAGAATTATTTATCCTGTAATAATTCATGAGTGAATTAAGATCTTGTGATATATGACATTTTAATTAGGTAACAAGAATCATAATAATAGCAAGTGACATTTAGCCTAATGACATGTGGTAAATCCACAAAAGACATGTGCATTTGTACATCCTGGGATCGAGTCCCCCGCTTGCATTTGCAAGAAATTGGCTAATGAACCGGCCATTCGTGGTCCAATGTCAGACAAAAAAACAAGAATCATAATAAGTATAAATGGGCCCAAGAGTGGCTTCTGCTAGCACCTGATCACTCCAATGGGCTGCTATTGGGCCAACAACTATAATTACTCATAAGTCCTAATATCTTATTCCGTGTATAATGTAATTTTTTGGATTACACCAAGCCTTTTCAAGGGACAGCTGCAAAGAAAATGTGATGAGCCAATTCCAATTTTTTTATTGATGTCATTTTGATAGAATCTAGCAAATTATCATTAAAAACTTTATAATATTTCAAAATCATTTCTTTTACGAGTTGTTGCATATATTATCGTTCAATAATTTTTTTATCAACATTAGATCGACAAATTCTAATCTATAATTTAAAATATATTTTTAATTTATTAAAAAATTATTATAATATAGTGAATAAGAATCAAATCTCACTTTCCTCATTTTAACATATACAGTATTCACTTTTAACATGTTAAGAAAAAATTGCTATGTTATGGGACGAAAACAAAAGTAAGTAAAAAGGTTGGGCATAAAACCAAAGATTTCTGAAACATAGTACAAAGAGAAGGGACATAAGAGTAAGGGAGGGATTGATATGGGCACAAAATACTCCAAACAAAAATCATGACTATTATTCTTACTCCTCATAATTGTAGAGGATCCCTTTTGACATATTGGATCTAAATGGTAACATTAAATCTAACTAAATTATAGAACTTAACAGAATTTTCTTTTTTTCTAAAATCTAAATGAATAAATTAAAACTAAATGGTAACATCAAAATTTGGTAGAATTTCATATATCAATTTAATTAATAAATAAATAATATTGTACTCATATTAAATTAAAAGAAAATCCAAAATATTCAAACTTTTATTTAGATTTTGAATTTTGTTAGACTTTTATTATCATTATTTAATCTTAGTTATTTTTTTATATAAAATACATGAATCTAAACCTGATCCAAACTGAATTAGATGAATTTTGAACAAAATTTAGATCCCTAACAAACAACCAGAATCTAATCATATTAGATATATATCGATCCGAACTGAATCCATAAAATGTGAATAAATATTAAAATAGTGAATTAAAAACTTGAAAATTCAGAGAGACTTGAATATCCATATTTAACACACGAATATACAAATTTGGTTATTTATAATTAATCATATATTTTATTTAATTGATAAAAAATTATAAAATTGTAGAATTGTTGTATATTAGAATAGTAACAAGTGAATTGTGAAATGAGCTGAATCTATCTGAATTAACTAAATTATGTTACCATTTATTACCATTAAGACCTTGTCTTAGTTTTTTTTTTTTTTTTGTCAACGGCAAATTATGTTGGGCCCACAACTGGCCGGCCCCAATAGCCAAATT
>JAKUCM010009014.1:0-16924 GCA_023374145.1 Lepidium sativum | reverse complement strand
GAGAGAGAGAGAGTATTGCACAATTCATAGATTTTGATACGCCTTTTGATTTTGAATCAAAAAGTACTTGAAAAGATTTCTTTTGACATCAGCTTTGTCTTCTCCCTTATTCACTGACACAATATAACCACCATACTATGAAGTTTCTGTGCAATAGTTTTTGTTCATTGTTTTCAAATTAACTGACTATTAGTAGTTGTTTATGTATGTCTATTCGTTCGGTTAACTTTGTGTAAGGATATGTCTTCTCGATGAAATGAATAAAGAGTCCAGTTTAACCTCGATCAAATTTTTATATATGAAGAAAATTAATGGAACTCAAAACTGATTCAACTTTGGTTGGGTGGGTTTAATAATGACATGTGAGTTGGTTCTATGTTTTGTCTTCTCTCCTACTCTTACTTTCCCTAATTAGAACATCTTTAAACATTTGTGTTTCTTTGTTCTCTCTACATTTCAATATGATATTTTATTTTTATTAAAACATGTTTTCGAAATTCATATGTTGTTTTTGGATAGTTATAGTATTCATAGATCAATAGGTCAACTCTGTTCATGTTTATACAAAACATATAATTTTAAGCAAATAATTGATGCCTAAAGCTAAAAGTAGATTTTGCAGAAAACAAAAAACCATCATAAAAATATTATTTCCTTCGTTTCAAGTTAATTAATATTTTAGAAAAAAAGTTGTTTTAATATAATTATTGTTTTCAATTTTTTTTGTCAACCTAGTCTAATGGCTTTTAAATACCGTTCCTACTAGTGCATGTAGGATGTTCGATCCCTAGTGCCTTGAGAATTTGTAAAGTGACTACACCTCTAGGCCACCTGTCATTGACATTATTGTTTTAACTTATCAATTTAAAATTAACTCATTTTTCGTATAATGTTTTTGTGTCTATAATTATTTTAACTAGATTACAAACAATTAATTACTCATAAAAAAGATTAAAATAAGTATTTTATAAACTTTCTTAATTTGTGTGTCATTACTTTAAACCTCACTTATATTGAAACAGAAAGAAGGTGTACATATCAAAAAAATTATAAAATATAGATTAGATTTAGAGACAAATTAAGTCGTTTAACACAAAAAAAAGCTCTCCGCCTTACTCTTGCCTTTAACGGTTAGAGCGACATTTGATTTTCTCCAAAAAAGAACATAAAGACAAAAGGCATAAATTATTAACTCAACTCCCATTTATCATTTCACCACCAAAGAAACCGAATACAAAATCATATCTGAACAGAATCAAAAATTGAATAGATATCTAATATATATTTTAACTAATTTTTGGCATTTTAAGAATATGTTTTTATTAAATTTTTATTAATTTTGAAGTTTATGAAATTTTGAATAAATATACCCGAATCTAATCCATATTCAAATTAAACATGACAAAAAAATATAAAAATATTTAAATGAGTCTTTTAAATGAATAAAACCCAAATATTGAAATGAGCTCACCTCAATCTAAACAGATACCGTATGCTAATATCTAAGTCAATTTTTAACAACTTTTTTTATCTCTTTTAAACCAGCATAAAAATATATTTCTTGGATCTTTTTAAAAAGGCAACCGCAACAACTCTTTATATATATCGACTACTTACAATATTTTTTTTACCATTTTCTTAATCTTGTTAACGATGACGACTAATGATTAAAAAGTATGTGAAAACTATACTAATCGTCAGGTTATGGAGGTGTTTGTGAGAACTATCTTTCAATCTCTCCTCGATCCATCACCTTATCTAAATATCACATAAACCTGAAATTTAATGCAAAGTTTGAGTCGTCATTCTCAAGTAAGTAAAGACTCCACTGTAACATGTCTTCGTAATGGAAATAGAAGAATTATTGTGAGAAGCAAAAGGAAAAGTCAAGATTTAAGTACTGAAAGTATTGTTATAAAAACATTGAAATCTGTTGGTGTTATTGATCTTTGAACAATACTCTGCCACATTCATCAACAAAATGAGATTTTCAAAAAGGTAAAGGAGAAGTTTTGGATCTCGGCATCAGATTAACTAGAGCTCTTATATATGTAGTTTTGTTAATCGTTTCTTGCAGCCAAACAAATAAATAATCAGACTTCAAAAATTGGAATTTTGAGCAATTAAAGTTGTCAGAAAAAATATGTAGTAATGTAGGTAACTGATTTTATTTTGTCAAATGCAGATGATTTGTAGCTTAATGTATTACATAATCGACACATAGTGCAACATTCTCGTAGAAGAATACAATTACTTTGTAGGTTAAGTGATTTGCAAGGAACATGATAAACTTGTTATTTTGTAATCAATTTTTTTATATCTTTTATTGCTAACTCTTTGAATTCTTGTTTGTATATAATTTGCTCGATATATTTTTGAGCTTACTTGATGTTATAAACATGTACAAGTAGTTAAAAATACTAGTGATTATATGATGAAGTGATGATTATATTTATGATATAAAACAAATTTACCAAAAAAGATCTAATACTAAAAAAAGCTAAGTTTTGAAATGAATTATTCGAAATATATAGAAAAACTATAGATAATGTAATTTCTCAGCACATGTACATATAAACTATTTTTGTCTCAATAGTAATTTGAAACCATTTATATTATAAAAAGTTTGATGAAACACTTGACTCGTTAAATACTTTTACAATTTTCAACTCATAAGTAATGAGATATACTTTCGTATAAAGTCATACAATAATTATTCAAATGCTTTACACATTCAACTATCATATATTGAATCATTTGCTTCACATCATCGCAAAAAACATATTTCTTTAGTAATAATTCGGTCCTCCATACTTATGTGAAAGAAAAACTCGATGTAAGATATAACAAACTTGAAATATGGATGATAATGACATTAAAAGGCTTCAACAAATCACAATAAAATTCACGGCTCTACTTATCCTCCAAAGACAAAGATTTATAGATAACGAATATTTTTCTAAACTTCAATTGTTCTTGCTAACATTTCATATGTAGAGTTCCAGCTTACTCCACTTCTAGTCCTTACTCTTTCTACACATGCTTGAAATGATGATTTTGCTAATTCTAAATCTTCATTCACTATGTGATTCTGAATATAGACATGACAACTCACATAGAAAATTTTCTAATCACATAATTGAACACGACCACTTATCATCTATAGTTTACCCTTGATGATTCTTTGCATGTTATCATTACTAATATCATTATCTAAAATAAAAGAGAATGCCTTTATTCCAACCCCTAATCTTTCGCATACCGGTGTGGAGATTTGAGATCATAAAAGCGAAAACGTCATACTATCATCAATGAATGGACAATTAACCATATGTACCCCCACAATTATAACACCCGTCGACCATATTTCTGAAGTAAAACAAACTTGGAAAAGATGTTTTGCAAATACCTCTTTCAACATTTTATTTTCTACCTCAAATTTTCTAAATACATCAACGATAACATTCTATTTATAAATAAGCTAACAATATGGATTTAAATATATGCCCCTTGCTTTTCATACTCAACATATCGAAATGGTTGATCATGATAAATGATTATATCATTAGTCATTTCACTATCTACCTTGTAATTATATGCATGCGTATCTATTTTCTTAGAGATGTTTGAACACTTTAAATATCGCTGCAAATGGCATGTTCCATAATTATCATGTGATTCAGTATTTACTACTAATTTTTGTAGATACACTTACCTCTTTCTTTCCCATTAATTTTTAGCCTCAATAAAACAAAAGTACCCCAAATAGTTAGACGTTTTGCATTTTTAACTGAAGTTTGAGTTGGTTGATAATGACTTTGTTGAGTCTAAGTTCCATAGCACATGGTGATACAAATATAGCCTGTTAAAGCCAAATGGTTGATCTCCTGGGCCTAGCACGGACCCTAAAAGCGCGACGTTTTAAATTAACGGCGAGTCTTCAGATCTGTGTCGGTGATCGACGCCCCAACCCAGTAGCTAGCTCACTGGAATCAACCCAGAAGCTCGTGGGGAGCTACTAGATCCGATCCAGGAACTCTCACTTGTTTGCTTGTTTGTGTGTTTAATCACAAAGTTGCTATCTTTTGGGATCTTAGACCCAACCCTTCATAATATCCTCCGGTAATCTTTGCTTCAATTTCTCTTCTTTCTTCAGCAAGTCTCTCTAGGTCTCGTTGCTTCTGGGTATTGCTTTGATCTAGCTCCTCATTGTTCTGCTTTCAACTTCGTTTTTCTTATTATTAGAAGATACATGTTCTGAACTTTTAGCTTCTCGTATTGTAATTTGTTTGGTGGAGAAAGAGTAATTAATTCTACTTGCTCCATTCTAAAAATGAATCCTTTATTGAGTACTAAGATCTGAGTGTGTCAGATGCAACTTAGATGCAACTTGGTTTAGTTTGGTATCTAGATCTTTAACTGTGTTTCTTTCTCTGTATTGTTATCTACTCAAGTTTATAATTGGGCTTAACCACTTATGAATATTAAGGAAGAGCAGTTTCATATCTGTAAATATGGATGAATTTAGTTTGTTATGCCTGACTGTTAGAGCTTTGATATCGCATTGGTAAGGAATAACGTGATCCTTTCTGAGAAATGCTGCATCGCATTTGAATCATTTGCCTTTGTTCAAAACTAGACCTTTCTACTGGTTTATTACGCCCATTTCATATCTTTTTTGTGATTGGTTTTCAGGTGAATGCGAGCAAGGTTCCATTGACTCCACAATCATGGCGATGGGGAAGTATTCCCGTGTAGACGGGAAGAAATCATCGAGCTATGGGCTAACTATCACCATTGTTCTACTACTTTCCCTATGTTTAGTTGGGGCATGGATGTTCATGTCTTCGTGGTCTGCCCCGACTGATTTCGTTGGCTCTTCCTCAAGTGATATTGCAACAGATGTAGAACCTGTTAGTAAGAATGACTTGAGAAAAGAAGAAGGCGATCAAAATCCCAAAAACTTTTCTGATGTAAAGAACGAGGAAAATGAGGATGTGACTGAGAGCACCAAAGTGAAGAATAATTCTGAGAAATCTGCTGAGGGAAACCAGGTTGATGAGAACACTGGCGAGAAAACAGAGGCAGTCGAGGAACAAAAGGAGTCTAATGACAGTAATGGTGATGGAGAGGAGAAAGAGAAGAATGTTAGAGAAGAAAATTCCGAAAGTGATGAAGAAGCAAAGCAGAAAGAGAAAACACAACTGGAAGAGAGTACGGAGGAAAACAAATCTGAGGATGGTAATGAAAACGAAGAAAAGTCTGAAGAAAAATCGGAAGAAAGCAAACCTGAGGATGATAATGAAAAAGAAGAAAAGTCTGAAGAAAAATCAGAAGAGAATGCTAGTGAAACTGAAGAACCAACAGAGAAGACTAAAAGGGACGTCTTTCCTGTTGGTGATCAGGCTGAGATTACAAAAGAGTCAAGCACTGGAGATGGAGCTTGGTCAACCCAATTGGTTGAATCACAGAATGAGAAGAAAGCACAACTGTCCTCAGTATCTAAAGACCAAAATAGCTACGGATGGAAAACATGTAATGTGACTGCTGGGTCAGACTACATCCCTTGCCTTGATAACTGGCAAGCTATCAAAAAGCTTCATACCACAATGCATTACGAACACCGCGAGCGACATTGTCCCAAGGAATCTCCATCTTGCCTTGTCTCTCTGCCTGATGGTTATAAACGCTCCATCAAGTGGCCACAGAGTAGGGAAAAGGTGAGTTACGTATGATTTTTCATAGGGTTCAAACTGATAATCTTTTCTTGAACTGTTACTGTATTCATTTGTAACCAAAGAACTACACCATAGCAGAAACTTGATTAACAAGAGAAGGCTCTTACTCTTGTTTAATGCCCGAACCAAGTTCCTAAACAAATTTAGGACCGGACAACAAATTCCCCTAGCTCTCCTCTAAACCTTTAGCTACCAAAAGAAGACGAAAGGTCTGTTGCTGAGCTGGCAAAACCACAATTCCCTGCCCCACCCTTAGGCTAGGCTAGTTGCAATAGCCTTGTGTCAGACTTAAACAGGAAAACCTTTATCAGATTTTGAATAAGCTGCTTGTGTTTTCTTTTCTAATATTTTTCATGACATGATTTTTCTATTGTTTACTCTCAGATCTGGTACAACAATGTTCCCCACACCAAGCTTGCTGTGATCAAGGGACATCAAAATTGGGTGAAGATGAGTGGTGAATATCTCACGTTCCCTGGTGGTGGTACTCAGTTCAAGAACGGTGCTCTTCATTATATTGATTTCATCCAAGAGGTACTCATTTATATTAATCTACATAATTTTCTCACTGCTATGCATAGAGAGTAAAAAAGTAATTATCCTGTTACAGTCATATCCTGCTATTGCATGGGGAAATAGAACTCGTGTTATATTGGATGTCGGGTGTGGTGTTGCTAGCTTTGGGGGTTACCTTTTCGAAAGAGATGTGCTTGCTTTGTCGTTTGCTCCCAAGGATGAGCATGAGGCGCAAGTGCAGTTCGCATTGGAACGTGGTATTCCTGCAATGTTAAATGTTATGGGAACCACAAGATTACCCTTTCCCGGTTCTGTTTTTGACCTTATCCATTGTGCTCGTTGTAGAGTCCCTTGGCATATTGAAGGTAAAAATGTGTCCAGTTGTATTGTATTGCCTTACTTTTGTAACTTCTGTTCCATAGAATGACCTTTTGTTTGTTGGTCGAAATCAAGGTGGTAAACTTCTTTTGGAATTGAATCGTGCTTTGAGGCCAGGTGGTTTCTTTGTCTGGTCAGCGACTCCAGTCTATAGGAAGAATGCAGAAGATTCTGGCATATGGAAAGGTTGGGAATTATTTTTAGATTCTTTGTTTGCTCCTTACCTCAAAATAAACTTTTGGAAATTGAATTCTAACTTTGGAGAGGCCGTTTTATTTTTGTTGTAGCAATGTCGGAGCTCACAAAGGCAATGTGCTGGAAGTTGGTGACAATTAAGAAAGACAAATTGAATGAAGTTGGTGCTGCCATATACCAAAAGCCAACTTCCAATAAATGTTATAACAAAAGACCTCAAAACGATCCACCTCTCTGCAAGGATTCCGATGATCAAAATGCAGCCTGGTAGAGTGATGCAAGCCCAGCGTCAATTTACTGTTAAACCTATGCAGTCTGGTACTCATATGTTTAATTTACGGTTTAGGAATGTTCCACTTGAGGCATGTATGCATAAAGTGACAGAAGATACATCGAAGCGAGAAGCAGTGTGGCCAAACAGGTGGCCAGAAAGGCTCGAGACTGCGCCTGAATGGTTGGACTCGCAGAAAGGTGTTTATGGAAAACCTGCACAAGAGGATTTCACAGCAGACCAAGAGAAGTGGAAGACTATTGTCTCAAATTCATACCTTAATGGAATGGAAATCGATTGGTCTAATGTGAGAAATGTTATGGACATGAGAGCAGTCTACGGAGGATTTGCTGCTGCACTGAAGGATCTAAAATTATGGGTGATGAATGTGGTTCCCGTAGATGCGCCAGATACACTTCCAATCATATATGAACGTGGTTTATTTGGAATCTATCATGACTGGTGTGAATCTTTTAACACGTATCCCAGAACTTACGACCTTCTCCATGCCGATCATCTTTTATCTACCCTGAGGAAGAGGTAGATAACATTGACTGTTCTCGTCATTCTCCAATGCAGAGCTTGGTGATCTGATTTGATGAGTGATATCTTTTTCATCTTTCAATTACAGGTGCAATTTGGTGTCAGTAATGGCTGAAATTGATCGGATTCTTAGGCCACAGGGAATCTTAATCATAAGGGACGACATGGAAACAATAGGAGAAGTTGAGAAAATGGTGAAATCCATGAAGTGGAACGTAAAACTGACGCAGTCTAGAGACGATGAAAGCTTGCTTTCGATTCAGAAGTCATGGTGGCGTCCTACAGAAACTAAGACAATCAAATCAGCAATAGCTTAAACAAGTCAGGAGGGATAAAAAGAAAAGCATCACTTGAATATAGTTGCAGTAAAGTTGTTTTTTTACGTGTCAAATTCATTGTTTCCTTCATTGGTTTAGTATTTTATACCGTTTGGCATTGAGAAAAGTTGTATACTCTACGACACCTATAATTAATTCAACAGAAGTTACGTTTTGTTCTTGTGATAGATAAAATATTGTTGTTGCTTTCTTCATTGGAATCTTGTATATGACTTGAATAAGATTAAGGATAGACACGTTGGTGTGGTGAAGAACAAGTAATTGTGATACTAAAGAGATATTTTGAGAAAAGATGAAGTCGAGAAACAAAACTGACATTATCAAGTACACAACTGAAGTATGGAACTGATATACTTTCTAGATTGATTCTCAGACAAAATCTACAAGTCTGCGAAGAAAGTATCTGTAGAGTCCAGACGATTCGAGTTACTTTTTGTTTTCCTCTTGGTGCCTATACAAAAGTAAAACCAAGAAAAAGAAATATCAGATCATATTGAAGTTATTACATGATTCAATAAGTTTTACCTTTGGAAGGCTTGGGCGTATTATTGTCAAGATCCATCCCATCGTCGTCGCTGTCACTGTCTTCTGCAGCTCCAGATGCGTTCCCCAAGTTACCATTAGAACTTTCTAGAATCTCTTCTAGATTCCACAACTTCATCACCAAGAACACAAACAAGTAAATCATAACTGTACGGGCTCGTGTTTAGAGAGAATAGAGGATACCTTTAGCATACTGTCATGAGCTGTGCTACCGAGAAACTTGTTATCATGTGAGAGAGCTATGGTACAGAGATTAGAAATGAAATTGTTAACGATTTGTTCTAGACATAGTATAATAATTGACAAAGATCGGCAACATGTTAGTAAAAACAGAGGAGATTTGTCAATTACCAAGATCTTCAATAGGGAAGTCATGAGCTCCAATTGGCTGTATGATTCTATTGGGCAGTATTCCAACAAGGCTGGTGAATAATGTACACAAAATTGGTTGAATTAACTGAAGACAAACAGTTAAAAAGCTCTAAAGCAGCAATTATCTTTGTTACCTAATTATTCCATTATCACATCCAGTGATAACTCTATCCTCATCAAGCTACAGCATAAATCCACAAGATTTCCATTAGCCAAAGGTACCGTAATATTACAGTAACTATATGCTAAAAAAAGTTTATCATCTCACCTTTAATAGACTATCAACTGAATTTGGAGATAAATCAACAAACCGGTCACTGTATATAGGGAAAATGTTTCAGCCAGTAAGGTTTTAATACAGACAATTTCCAATGCCTAATACCTCTAACAGAGTTAGTGTTAGAAACATATGACATACCTGCAATCCTTGAAAAATCCCCATGAATACAGCAAAAGAGTACCATTCTGAGTACCACAAATAACTTTACGGCCATTCTGAAATTAATCAGGTAAAAACAAACTTTAATACACACATATTAGTCATTCGAATACGATATGGAGAGTGTATACTTTTCTGTTTATAGATGATTTAGAGAATAATCATGTAGGCCAATATTAGACTTACCTTCATTATAACAACAGAAAGTAGTTCGTCTTCAGAAAATTCAGACTGAGATTGGACCTTACTCGTTCTGAGATTACAGACCGACAGAGTCCCATCTCCACTAAACAGTATCAAAGAAACAAATATATAAGAAATAAACAGAAAACTCTTCCATGCATACCTAAAAGACACTAGGTACGTTTAATAAGATGACTACGAAATACCAAACCTTGTTGCCACTAGCTTCGATGAGTCAGATGCAAAAGTCATATCAGAAATGTAATCCTCGTGTGCATTAAAATCATGAGAGCAAGAGCGTTGTCTTGTGTCCCAAACCTGAAGAGACGTCATACATTATCATAAAACAAGCAAATAAGATCCCTCAAAAAGAGTAATGGCCCAAAAGAAAATTGGGCAAAGACGTTTAGGCAGGCAATACTAAGTTCCTGAGATAGAAGGTACATACACACACTTAAAAAGATTACTAAGGAACATGATCCTGTTCTTCATTGACACATATAACAGAGATATGTTGCGTTATAGTTGCCTAAGACATTTCAATGATTAAATAAGAAAAGAAAAAATCTTTGAACATACCTTAACGCAGCCTTTATCATCTCCTGATGCGATTGTCGTCTCAGTAATAGTGATCAAAGTATTAACAGCATCCCTGCGAGTATTTTCAATTGATAAAATAAGTAACAATCGACTAAAGTGTATCAAATTTTAAAAGTATTAAAAAGGGAATTGTGTACTCATGAGCATTCTCGAGACGTGCAACATTAGCACCAGTCTCTACATCAGTCGCTAGAATGGAGCAATCGGCTGAAGCTGAGACGATTCCTAAAACCCAAAAATAAAAGCATGAAGTTTAAAGCAGACATAAAAATTGTTAGGATTTGAGCTTAAATAGTTCAAAATTTAAAGCAACGAACTTTGGCCACCATCAATGAACCGAACAGCTCTGCAAGACTCTTTATGGGCACTAACTTTACGTTCCCTACACAAAGTCAGGGATTCCATTAGAAGAAGACACAACAAAAAGAGATCAACTTTGGAGATGAAAAGAGCGTTTAATACCTGACAAGTGAAGAATCTGAGTCGTATCGGTATCTGCAAAAAACAAGTTAAGAGATTCAAATGATTGTTTAAACTTGTGGACTGGAAACGAAAGAGAAGGGATTTTAGAGGAATTACAGATGCAATTGGCCATCGATGAGACCAGCAGCCACTAGATTCTTCGACGGGTGAAAGTCGATACCGAACGCGTTAGCTCCTAAATCGATCTCCATGAATTCACTATAAGAGAATCGTAATTACAAAACAGAACTCCCAATCTCATAGTACAGAAAGAAGCCGTCGGATCGATTTTTAAGTAGGGTTTAGGGTTTTCGGAGAGGTACTCTTGTTTTCTAATCTTACAATTTAGACCCTCTGGGTCGAGATCACAATTTCACATTTTCACTGAGGTTTGGGTTTCCTCTGTTTTCTAATATTGCAATTAGGTCCACTTTTCTTGCCTTTTCCTAATTTCTACCTTTATCTAATATAATTAATTGAGTCCATAAAATTAAACTAGGCCCTATTTGATTAAGGCTTTAGTTTAGAGTTTTTTATAGTGTATATATTAATCAAATTTTATTTCTGTAAAGATCATAAATTTATAGTACGTAGATTAATACGAGCAAATAGTTACTAAACATTCATTATAACAAAAAGCAAATAATTATTCCCGACCAAAAACAAAAAGTAAATAATTATTCAACTTTCAGTTCAGACTACAATGTTTGAAATATAAAATAAAAATACCTAAAAAGAGATTATTTTTTGTGTGTGTCAATAACCTAAAAAGATTTGGTTTTGAGATCAAGTATTAGCAAAGGAACCCCAGATTTAGATTCACAAAACAATAACTTGTCTTTGTCCAAAATTGCTAGAGGTGTTAACGCCCTTCCGTGTAATCCAATTGAACAAGGCATCTTTATGAAATCGATGGAATATATTTATATCCATGTCTTGTTGTCTAAATCAGACGACCATATCACTTGCTTAGGCCACAATTTCTCAGATACACATAAACGATCATCTAAGTTGGACATGACCAACTCATTACTAAAACGATGGTTCTGCTGAGAGGGAGCTAATTCAGAGATGACTTGGAATGTTTCAGTGTGAAGATCGAAAGACAAAACCACTTAGTTTCACCCTCAGTGAACCAATAGAGTGAACCATCAAAATAAAAAGGATCTTGGAAAGGAAGAACTTGATAGGGATAAGAAAGGACATTGTACCTCCAAGCATAGGTGGTAAAATCAAAAACTTCACAAACAGTAACACTATTACCTTTTCTTTTTCTTTTCTTTGTCGAAGTTAACTAATTCACTAGAATTATACAAGTAAACTACCTTGTATGTATCATTGGTTTTTGTCTTTACCGACTCCAGGCTTGGCCAATGGGTCTTTAAAGCAGTTGTACTTATGAGACAATAGTTGATACATAGAATAAGGGAACTCTCGGTACCATCTAGTGGTAGGATTAAACACCATATTCATGAGAAACTCTTTGTATAGACATATTAAACCATCACAACTAGTGCAAACGTTGTAAGAGTAATTTTGCCATGGAATAAAGATCTATACACAACAAGCTGATCCCACTACCACCGTTCTCGTAGATTCAACAACCCTATAATTCGATAAAGGTATCAAAAGGACATCTGGATGTCTTGATTGTCTATGTTGCATAAGTTGTCTTTTTTGGAAATTAGGGTTTTCGATTGTAGATTTCCGTTGCTTCGACACAACCTTCATCTTCACAGTCGTTTTCACATCTACTCTCACGAAAAATGATATTATTATTGTAGAACCCTAAAAAGGAACATACACACCAACATTGAATGAATTGCCAACAGTATATCATTAAAAAAAAGCATCTAGAATCGAAATTTAACAATCTCTTTCCTTAACTCGAATTATTACCCGCAGTGTGACGGTTTGTCAGTGATAATCGAATCCCAAAATAAAACCGATAACGTATTAATTTCACAAACATTTGAAACCAATACCAA
The DNA here is from genome assembly GCA_023374145.1 of Lepidium sativum. Lineage (NCBI taxonomy): Eukaryota > Viridiplantae > Streptophyta > Magnoliopsida > Brassicales > Brassicaceae > Lepidium > Lepidium sativum. Next base: position 4,358 of record JAKUCM010009014.1, on the reverse strand, counting down.
CAAACGAAAACTCTACTAATACTCTCGAGTACTTGGTTGCAGAAATATGAGCTTTTCAGATGTGTGTCTCTGGTTTTTGAATCAAAAAAGAATCCAATCTTTGAAGGTATGAGTTAGGGTCATATATAGAGATAAGAGACTTCGTTGTTGAATAGTCATCCGAAGTTACTGAGTCAAAAATGAGACTTGAGGAGGTGGGTATCGTAGCCGCGAATATAGGGGAAGGTGGAGAAGTTGAATTCAACTTCCACAAGACTCGGTTATGTTCGTTGAAGGTGAAGGAAGAGGATGAATGAAATATTTTCTTCACTTAACCAAATTAATCGACCAATCAATTTAATTGAACCAAACTTGAATTGGACCAAACAATTAAATTGAACAACCCAAAAATTGATTTTAATTTTAGTTTACAAATTTTCTCAAAGAGACTAAACGGGCGGAGACCCCTTCGGGGTCTATTACCAAGACCCAAGACCCGAGCCCAACCCGGTCTGGCCCGGCCCGACTTGGCACAATGGCGCGTGCGCATGTGGTATTTTCCATCCTTACCCACACTGCATAGTGTTAGTCTTTTGAACAATAACATAAAATGACATGTTTTTTTCATTAAAGCAACTCCATTCCCGTAAGACCATTAGGCTCATTTCAATTCACACTCAAACAATTATTTTAAAGTCCAAAAGCATTAAAATAATGGTCCAACAATCCCCCACATGAATAGAAATTACTCTAGACATATACAGACTCGATATAAAAACTATACTTTAAACAATTTAAACTTTAAAAGACTCTATTGGACTAGACAGAATTTGACTAGATTAGACAGACTTTCGAGAGTATAAGCAAAAATGTATGTGTATCTGATAGGTTGCATTTTTCAGCTTTGAACCTATCATTTTTAATATCTATCGATTTTACTTGGTCGGAAGGTGAACATAATGTCTTGAACCACCCGAACTTTATTGTAAAACTAGACAACAGGTATCACACTACAACATTTTCTGGTAGAGTTTTGTTCTCCTTTTATGTTCATTTGGTCGTGAACATTTCCTGGTTTATCGTGAGTGAACTTAGAGAATTAAGCCTAACTCTCGTTCTGCTAGAAATGGCCACATTTCACACTACACTAGGTGATATGTCATTAGTTTTTTTTCAAAAGTATCTTGTCAAACTCCACTATAATGAAACTATGGAATCATTAAAAGCCAATGTTTACCCTTATACATACACACAGGTGGCGTTGTTTTGCAGTGCTTAGCGATTGCATCATTGTAGATAAAAAAGTCTTGCAGTGTTTAGCGGTTCCATTTGATTTAATTTTCCCGATGAACCTACATCTTGGGATCTCCAGTCACATAGGTGTAGTGTCCATCAAACTTCATCTTAATTCTTGGGCTTCAAAACCATTCCTCTTTAAGATTTTAGAACTTGTTCTCGTGCCAACCTTTTGGTGAACGGATCCGCTAGGTTTTCACATGACTTGATATAATCCACATTGATTACTCCGGTTGTGATCAAGTTCCTAATGGTTTTATGATGTCTTCTAATATGACGAGACTTACCATTATACAAACTATTATATGCCCGAGCAATTGCTGATTGGCTATCATAATTGATGTGAATAGCTGGCACATGTTTGACCCACTCGGGAATAGCTTCCAACAAGTTCTAAAGCCATTATGCTTCTGTTGCCGTTGCGTCAAGAGTTATGAACAATGACTCAATAGTGGACCTAGCTTAAACTGTTTATTTGGAAGATTCCAAGATACTGCTACACCTGTAAGCGTAAAGATGTAACCACTCGTTGATGTCTACTACCAATAGTAGACGTTATTTGACATATACATTAGTAGACCTTATTTTACATCTACTATTAGTAAACTTATAATAATTTCTACTAACGGTAGTAGACTTTATTATACGTCTACCTTTAGTAGACTTTATTTTATATATACTTTTTCAGTTTTGTTAAAACTAAGTTTACAACATATATAATGTTTAATTTTTTTTGGAATTTTTCCCATGTGTTTTTATTCATTTGTTTGTCTGTGTATAAATTTGACGTGTTTACGTGTTATATTTATGATTTAATAAAACTTTGAAATAATTTATGCATGTAACTCCTGTGTCGTAGACTTCATTTTACGTCTACGGTTAGTAGACTGTGTTATAAGTCTACTCGTAGTAGACTTAAAATGAAATCTACAGCGACGATTGTGTAATGGAATGTGAGCTAAGGAAAGAGAAATTAAGTAGCTAGCTTATTGAGTAAACTTTACAAATTAAAAAATGAGTAGTCAGCTTATTCAAAGCAGACTTAATTTGAACTACACAATGTAGACTTCATATGAAGTCTACTCTTATGATTTCATAAAAGTTGAATTCATAGTATATGCCTCTATATATGTTTTACATGTTTATGTGTTATATCTATGGTTCAATCACATATTTATATAAATTTATCAATAAACATCTATTGATCAAATGGTGAATTATTGTTAATGGATGTTTAGAACAATTAATTCATCACATTTAATTGAAAGACATGAATATGAACATTTGTAGTATGATCTTATGTCTACCAACTAATATTCCCATATTATACCAATTTTAATTTACAACATAAAGTAAACTTAAAACTTAAAAACATGGATTTTCACATAACATTTTACGTTTTTGTCATCAAATATATTTATTCATTAATCCCAAAATTATTATCTTTTTATATAAAATTATTAAGAGGTTGTGTATATTTATCTCTTTTATCAATATATTGATATTGTTTTCTCTAACGATCTCTACAAACGATGTTTGCAACTGATGTCTACAACTTAAGTCTGCAATCGATGTCTACAATCGATGTCTGCAATCGATATCTACAAAAGATGTCTGCAAACGATGTCTGCAACTGATGTCTGCAATCAAAATTGAAAAAGATTAATTAATTAAACAAATTGAATCTCTTAATGAACAAGAAAACCACATATAAATGAGTTGTCAGAAGAGAAATATAATCAATTTCACTACTATTAACAAAAAATGAATTGTTCATAAAAAAATTGATTCTTTCACTACAATCAACATGAAAATCAACAAAAAAAATATAACCTTATACAAATATTAACAACAAAATGAAATATTTCACATATTCACCAAGAAAATTAACAAAAAGAATATTTCACATATATCAACAAAAAAATAGAATATTATACAAGAAAATAATGAAAAAAAAAAATCAAATCTCTTATAGTAACGAAAAAATAAATCTTACACAAGAAAACCTAAGAACTTCAAATCTTACACAATAAAATAAAAAATGAAATCTTTTACAATAAAACCATATAAAATCAAATCTTTCATACCTTAAAAGTTAAATGATGTAGTTTACATGAGGCAACCCACTAACCAAACCTAAGAATCACCATTCTTGACTTCTCTTCTTCTTTCATTAGTCCTTCATTCAACAAATCTAAGAACATGAACAATAAAACAAATTCGACTTCTTAAATCAAAGAGAAAAGTAAGAAAAACCTCACTTTTTGTTTTTTCAAATAACAAAATGTGAAATTTCTTAAAATTTTTGCAACAAATCAAATTGATTTGTTCATATTTTCCCCTAGATCTTAGTTAAACAAAGAAGAAATATGGAGGAAGCAAATGAGAGAGAAAGATGGAGGTTGCAAATGGGAGAGAAAGATGGAGGTTTCAAATGGGAGAAAAAGATGGAGGCTACAAATGAAAATTAGGGTTTCTTTCAATTTTGTAAAACCAGTTTTATACCTAGGTAAGACTGTGTGAATAAATTCAAGCTCAATGAGCTTAAATTAGTGTAAGTAGACTTAATATAAATTCTACGCGTAAGTAGACTTCACTTTAAGTCTACGCGTAAGTAGACTTCACTTTAAGTCAACGCGTAAGTATACTTCACTTTAAGTCTATGCGTAAGTAGACTTCACTTTAAGTCTATGCGTAAGTAGACTTCACTTTAAGTCTACACTAAGTTTAGTTTAAAGAACATGATCTTTTTTAGTTTAGTTTCATAAATTTAAAAATTTTATACTTCTTAAATGGTTATATTTTGATTATGTATACAAATGTTTCACCAAAAGTATTTTTTATTATTTAAAAATAAAAATAAAATAAAATCAAAAAGTAGATTTCAATTGTAGACTACTTATGAAGTTTACATATGAGTAAATTTAAATTGTAGACTACGAAAAGTTGTAATTGTAATTGTGATATCTGATTTTTTGTTTGTTCATACATGACAAAATTGTAATTTCACTATCCTTTTGACTCAAATTGGGGTATAGTTTTGTATTTTAAACCAATTTTTAGGTTACTTGAGTCAGAACCCC